>WNWK01030076.1:0-23804 GCA_009830355.1 Cherax destructor
ATTTTGGGGGGAAAGTTTAAAAGGACCCCAATGGAAATAAAACAGACGGGCCCTCGATGACGCCTGACTTTTTTGGGGGAAACCCGGGGGTGGCTAACCCCCCCGGGGTTAAAAACCCGAAAAAACCCTTATCTTATCTTATCTTAAGGGTGGAAGGGAAGGAGGAAAAAAAGAGGGGAATAGGGGGAGGGAGGGAAGGGAGAAAAAAAGGGGGGGGAGGAGCAAAAAAAGGAGGGAGGTGGAGAGGAGAGATTATGGCAGTGTGGGAGTGGGAGGAGGGGGAAAGGGGGGCCAGGGAGAGTGATGGGAGGGTGGAGAAAAGTGGGAAGGGCAAAAGGGAGAAGGGGTGAAGGGGGGGAAAGGGAAAAAAGGGGAAGTGGGAAATGGAGGGGACAGGGAGGGGAAAGAAAGGGTAGAGGGGAAAAGCAAGAGGGGGGGGAGGGATTTGGAGAGAGAGAGAGAGAGAGAGAGAGAGAGGAGGGGGGGAAGGGAGGGGGGGGGTTGGGGGGGGGAGGGGGGGGGTTAGGGAGAGAGAAAGTTAGGGGGGAGGGGGAGAGGGAAAGTGTGGGGAAGGTGTGGGTGGGGGGGGTTAAGGTTTGAAAGGGGGAAAGGGGAAAAAGTGGGGGGAAAGGTGTGGGTGGGTGGGGTTATTGTAATGGGGAGGGGAGGGGGGGAAAGGGGAGAGTGATGGGGGGGTGGTGAGGGGGGAAGGGGGGTGGAAGGGGGGAAAGGGAAAAAATATATAAGAGGGTGGGGAAAAGATTTATTATTATTATTATTATAATCGAATAGAAGCGCTAAACCAGGAAAGGGGGAAAAAATGAGATGGAGAGGGTGTAGGGTGGGTGTGGGGGGGGTGTGGGTGTGTGTGGGATTGGAGATGCCAGTGGGGGGGAGGATGGGGGGGGGGGAGGGGGGGAGGAAAGGGGGAAAGGGGAAATGAGGGGGTAGGGGGAGAGGGAGGGGGGTGGGGGGAAGAGGGATGACAAGATGAGAGAGGTAAAAGGGTGGTTGTGGGTGGGTGTGGGTTTGGGAAATTTTCCCAGGGGGGGGAGAAAGGGGGGGAAAGGAAGGGGGTGGGTGATTCTAACGGCCCAACAGCTTGTGTTTATAACCTGTGTCCCGAGACTCTCCTCTCTTCAGTTCTTAAAAATTATAATATTACTAATACTTATGCTAAGATACTAAAAATCTATCACAAGTGTGTGTGTGTGTTAGTGTGTGTGTGTGTGTGTTTTATGCGTGGAGTGTGTTCGTGTGTGTGTGTGCGTGTGTGTGTGTGCGTGCGTGTGTGTGTGTGTGCGCGTGTGTGGGGCGTGTGTGTACTCACCTATTTGTGTTTAAGGGGTCGATTCATAGTTCCTGGCCCCGCCTCTTCACTGATTGCTACTGGGTCCTCTCTCTCCCTCTCCTGGTTTTATAAAACCCTGGGTTTTAAAAACTATGTATGGTTCCTGCCTCCACTATGTCGCTTTCCCTAAGCTTTTCCCCACTTCCTGACAACTCTATGACGGGAAAAATACTTCCTAACATCCCTTTGCCATAGGAGTTTTCCCTTTAATTGTGACCCCTTGTTTCTGTTCCCCTCTCGGGGAAAACATCTTGCTCTTCCCCCCTTATCTATTTTCGCATTTTTTAATATGTCGTTATCATGTCTCCCCTAACCCCCCTTTTCCTCTAGTGTCGTCGGGCCGTTTCCGCCCTTTCTTCGTAGGAAAACCCCCTTAGCTCGGGGGATTTAGTCTTGTTGCAAACCTTTACTTTCCCCCCTAATTTCTTGACGTGCTTGACCAGGTGGGGTTCCAAACTGGTGCTGCATACCCCCAAGTAGGGGCCCCTGCCCGAATAGTCCCCAACAGAGTCTTGAATGATTCCTTAGTGGGGTTTGGAACGCTATTCTTTTTTTCCCCACCCCCCGGTTGCTGCAGCAAGTTACCCTGATTGATGTGTGCCTCAGGAGATGTCCCCGGTATTATATCCCCCCAAAAGATCTTTTCTTTGAGTGGGGGTTTGCAGTCTTTGGCCACCTAGACTATACTCTGTCTGCGGCCCTTCTTTGCCCTTCCCAAAATATTCATGATTTTTCATTTGGCAGGGTTAAATTCAGGGGGGGTTCTGGAAGGGTTGCAGCCCGTGGGGCTCTTTGGGCCCGCCTGATCCTCCCCCGGTTTTATTCTTTCATTAACTTCACATCATCTGCAAACAGGGACACTTCTGAGTCTATCCCTTCCCCTTTGTCAAATTTACATATCCCAAAAAAAGTACAGGTCCCAAAGGGTGACCCTTTGGAACTCCATGTCAGTGCCCACTCCCCGACATCTCGTCCCCGTACCATGACTCGGGTTTCCTCCCTGTCAGATTTCTCGTCCCTTGCAGTTCTTTTTCCCTTTCTTTTCTGATCCTCAGCTTTTCATTAACCTCTTTGAGGAAGATTGCGTTTTTTTCAATTTTAAAAAATGCATCCCATCCCCCTCTTTTCTCGGGGGTCTTATTCCCGTTCCTTGTCTAAAATAATGGGTTTTTTGACACAGGATTTTTTCCCTTCCCCGAAACCGTCTGGTTGTCGTTTAAAAAAGCTTTGTTTTCAAAAGGGGGCTCCAAACCCTTTTTTTCTTGATGATCTTCTCCAGACTTTTACCCATACGTCATTTGGGGCTGTGGGTTTAATGCCTCGTGTATGTCTCCCTTTTTTAAAAAAGGACTACATTTGCCATCTTCCACACCTCAGGTAGTTGCCCCGTTTCAATGGATTGTTGAAGATTTGTGTTAATTTGGCCCCAAAAACTCCCGCTCCCCCTCCTGGACCCCCGGAGAAATGTTGTCCGGTCCCACCGCTTTTGAGGTATCGAGTTCACATAACAACTTCCACCTCCTCCTCGGTTTTTGTGTATTTCACCCAGCACTTGTTGGTATACCTCCCTTTTTAAATTTCCCCTGGAGTCCTTCCTGTCTCCTGTGAAACCTTTTTAAAAATTCTGTTGGGCTCCTACATACCTCTTGGTCGTTTTGTGAACTCCCCCCTTTCCCTTTCCCCAGCCTGATTACCTGGTTAACTGTTGTTTTCCTCCTGATGTGGCTATACAACAGCTTGGGTCAGACTTGACTTTTGATGTTTTTATCATTTTCATATTGTCACTGACCCCCTTCTTACCGTGCATATTTTGTTTCTGGCTCTTCGGCTAATCTCTTTATTTTTTCCCGGGTCCTTTGTCTTCCCCTACTTTTTTCCCTTCTCTATTAAAACCCTTTCTTTTTTCCCTCCCCACACCTCTGGGTGAACCAAAAAACTTGTTCTGGTCTTCCCCTTACTTCTGTTTCCCCGGGGACAAACCTCTCCTCCCCTCTTTGCATTTGGGGTTTTCCCCCATATTCCATCATTTCTTTTACTGGTTTTTCCCGCCAATTTTTTCTCTCCCACTGGGG
Source organism: Cherax destructor (assembly GCA_009830355.1). Taxonomy (NCBI): domain Eukaryota; kingdom Metazoa; phylum Arthropoda; class Malacostraca; order Decapoda; family Parastacidae; genus Cherax; species Cherax destructor. The sequence continues at coordinate 3,424 of WNWK01030076.1, forward strand.
CGTCTTGTGGGGTTCCTTTATCCTTTAGTCCCCCCCCTTTTTGGGTTTGTTTCTCCCTTCCCTTTTTTTTCTCCCTCTCCCTTGTTTAAATCAACTTTTAATCAAAAAACAGAACCAAATGATCACTAGCTCCCAAAGGGGCCTTTCATATGTGATATCCTCGTTCCCAAAAATAACAAGGGGGAATACTAGGTCCAGTCTTGCTGGATTCCCCCCCCTCTCTCTGGTAGTGTCTCTAACATGTTGATGCATGAGGTTTTTAGTACCCATCCCTCTCTTAGCTCTCCAATGATTGGACTTGGGGCCTCTAGGTTTTTTCCCCAAAAATCTCTTTGTGATTGAAATCACCCTAACTAGTAACTTTGCTCTCCCCATGTGGGCTCTTCCGGGTACCTCGTTAAATGTGTCTACCATTGCTCTGTTGCTCTCGTGTATTCCTCTTGGCCTCCTGCAGTTCTGTGGTGGGTTGTACATTACAGCAATTGCCCCCCCTTATGGCCCTCAGCCCAATTGTTCCTACTATGTGTCCCTTTCCCATTCCATCCTTTCCCTTTCCCACTTCCTCAAATCCCCACCTGTTCTTAATGAGCAGTACCCCCTCCCCCCCTCTGCCCCCTCTATTTTTCCCAAGGTTTAAATTCCGGGTAAAAAATTATCTTTTAATCATCCTGGTGGTTTCGTTTCTGTAAACATTTATTTGGGGGATGTCTCCTTTATTCTTTAACCCTCCTCACATTTATTTTTTTATACCATCTGCATTTGTATACCAAACCTTTAACTTCTTTTCTAAAAACCCTAGTCTTTTGTGGTATGTTGGGGTTGGGGAAAATTTGGGGGATCTAGAGGGAACTATGGGTGGTTGGGGTTTTGAAGGTGGGGTTTTTAATGGGGGGGTGGAATCATTGGGTATGGGATGTTTTTTGGTTAGGTTGTTTTGGTTGCATTGGGGTTGTCCCGGTTGGGAAAAATCTGAAGGTGGTTGTAAATTAAAAGCTTCCTCCTGAGTCTGGGTTCTCCTTTCCCTCTCCCCTTTCCTCCTTTTGTCCCCCTTTCCCTCTCTTTTAGTTTCTGTCTTTCTTCCCGTGTTCAGTCAGGGCAGAACACCCTCCAGTACTCTGACATATCCCTTAGTCTTGCTTTCTCCTGCAGGATCCCGTTTTTAAATGTGGGGAGTGTGTGTGTGCGTGTGTGTGCGGGGGTGTGTGTGTGCGTGTGTGTGTGTGCGTGTGTGCGTGTGTGCGTGTGTGTGGTGGGGTGTGTGTGTGCGTGTGTGGGGGTGTGTGTGCGTGTGTGTTGTGTGGTGTTGTGTGTGCGTGTGTATTTTGTGTGTGTGCCCTGTTGCCGGGGTGGGGGTGTGTGTGCGTGTGTGTGTGTGGCCCTGTGTGTGTGCGTGTGTGTGTGTGTGTGGGGGTGTGTGCGTGTGTGTGTGGGGCGTGTGTATGTGTGCGTGTGTATGTGTGCGTGTGTGGGGGCGTGTGTGTGCTTGTGTGTGCATGTGTATGTGTGCGTGTGTATGTGTGCGTGTGTGTTTACGTGGGTATGGCTTTTCCCACGTGTGATTTTACTGTCACCTCCTTTACTCACCACCCTCAGTAAATGCTATTCCATCTAAAAAGAATGATGTTTACTCTAATTCTGATAGCTCGGGGTGACCCACAGGTTCCAGCTTGCAGAGACTGGCACTACCCTCCCGTGGGTTCTTGGGAAAGGGGCAGGTACTGAGTGTGCCCTTTTGAATATTCAACACCCCCTTGAAACTGGGGCAAAATAGTCCCCCTTTTTAAAAAAAGGGGACAGAAAAAAGGCCTAAAATATAGACCGGTGTCACTTACATGTATAGTGTGCAAAGTCCTGGAAAAATCTTAGGAAAAAAATGGGGGAAACACCGGAAAAACAGGATAATAAACACCAGAAACACTTTTCCCGGAAAAAAAATCCCTTTCCCTCAAAATTTCTAATAAAACAGAGGTAAGGCAAAAAAGAAGGGTGGGTTAGGCCCTGGACTCGGGGAAGGCCTTGAAAATTTCCCCTCACATGGATTAGTAAAGAAGCTGGAAGAACAAGCGGGTATAACAGGACGGGCACTGGAATGGATCGGGGAATCCCCTCACGGGGAGGAAACAACGGGTTTCATGGTCTGGTGGGGTATCACAGGGGGCGCCTGTGACGGCGGTGCCCCCGGGGGGTCGTCCTGGGGAAGTGAATTCTGGTATTTTAAAAAAGGGCATGACGGACGGGATGGACTCAGAAGTGCCCTTTTTCCGGGATGATGTGAAAAAAATGAGGGGGGAACCCCCAATCGGAAAAAAGGACCGGGGGAAAAAGGGGCTGCAAAAGCCCCTGGACAAGCTCGACATCTGGTCTGGCAGATGGCTTCTCAATTTCCCAATCCCCCAAATGCAAAGTCATGAGGATCGGAAAGAAGGGCAAAAAAGGGAACCGCTGAAAAAAAACAAGCTGGGCGGAAAAAAGGCTCAAACCTCGGCAAGAAAAAAGGCCTTGGGTGAGTATAACCCCCAAGCCACGTCTCCGGAGGCACACATCAACCAAAAACTCCCGGCAGCATAGGGGCGTCTGGAAAAGCCTTAGGTTTTTCACCCCTTAACATGGAATCGTTCAAAAACACTGTACCCCCGTGTTACGTCGGGCCCCCATCTGGGAAATGCAGCACCAGTCGGGGGCCCACCCGGGTAAAGCACGTAAAAAAAAACTAAAAAAAATGAAAAGGTTTGCGGCAAAGGGTTATTCCAAAAACTGGGGGGGTCTGTCTTATGAAAAAAGATTGAAGGAAATAGGCCCCAAAAACACTGGGGGAAAAGAAGGGCCCAGAGGAGACAGGGTAACGACATAAAAAATACTGGGGGGTTGACAAGGAAAAGATAGTGACAGGATTTTCCCAAGAGGGAACACAAAAAACAAGGGGACACAACTGGAAGCAAAAAGGACTCAGATGGGGGGAAAAGGGATGTCGGGAAACTTTTTTCAGCCACAGAGTAGTCAGGAAGTGGAATGGAAATAGAGAAGATTAGTGGAAAGGCGGGGAACCTTACATATTTTTGGGGGCTATGATAAAGCTCACATCAACAGGTTGAAACAAGTAAATCCTTGTGTGTGTGACGTCACGGTGACCCAGGTGTATAGCAGGTAGAGTTGCCGAAAAGTGTTTCTTGACAACTCTTTTTTTAAGAACATGATTTAATAGTAAACATGATTAGAAGGAGTTGTATTTAGTTAATCACATGAGGGAAAATATAATATGCTATGAAGAAGATTCATGTAATGTGATCTGTGTTATTAAAAATGTTAATCGATGTTGGAGTGAGTGATAGATCTTATGTCGAATTTAGAAATTGAGTAATTGGCAACTTAAATCGAGGATTTTAAAAGGGGTTTCCTGAGTGTCTAATCATTTCAGTATTGTCTTTCATCGTAGCATCAAGTAGATTCATCTAGTGAATTTCTCAAGAAGTTGAATATAGGTGTGTAATGGAAGTATTGGTGTGTTTTAGGAATGTGAAATGTTGTGGGATATGAGTGAAAAAATGTAAGTGGATATTAAAACGTCTGAAAATTTGTTGTATTACGAGAAAATTTTTTTGAATAATTAAACAAAAATGAAAAATGTATGTAGAGCAAAGTGTTGAAAATTTGTGTTATCCTGGGTTGTAGTGTGTGTGAGTGAGGTGAAAGGGGGAGAGTGAGGTGTAGGGGAGGTTCAGGTTAAGGAGTGTGAAGTGGCTTGTACATGGTAGAATTTGTGATTTAGGAGTTTATTGCGCCTTGTCTTGCCTTGATGTACTCACCTAGTTGTGGTTGCAGGGGTCGAGTCATAGCTCCTCTGTGTGTGTGTGTGTGTGTATATATGCGGATGTAGGTGTGATTTGTATTAATGAGTTGGTAATGTGAAAAGATGTGGGTTATCAGTGAAAAAATGTTAGTGGATATTAAAACGTCTGAAAAAAAATTTGTTGTATTACGAAAACGAGAAAAAATTGTGTGAATGTTATATGTAGAGTTAAAAATGAAGTGCGAAACATTTGAGAGTGAGGTGAAAGTTGGGGGGGGGGTGAGGTGCGGGGGAGATCCAGGTTAAGGAGTGTGAGGTGACTTGTACATGGTAGAATTTGTGATTTAGGAGTTTGTTGCGCCTTGTGACTTTTTGATGAATTAGTAAAAACGGGGAAAAATTTGTGTGTGTGATCTTAGATAATGGTAATCATGGAGTTGGTGAACATGTGTAATGTTTTCCCTATGTTGTATATGAAATGTAGTGAAATTTGTTGTATTTGTTGATATTAATGTTGTATAACCCTTGTGGTTTAGCGCTTCTTTTGATAATAATAATAATGTTAATATTAATGAAAGAGGAAATAATCGTGCTAGAGAAAATGTAATGAAAATGTATTACTGAAATGAGGAAATATTCGTGATATGATGTATTTAAAGAAAAAATGTGAAATAGTGGAAATATTTGTATTTTTTGATGAGCTAGAGAAAATGTGTAATGTTTTCCCTGTGTTGTATATGAAATGTAATGAAATAAATTATCGAAAATGTGTATGAAATATTTGTGTTATTACTGAAAATGTATTGTATATGAAAATGTAATGTATTACTTTAAATGTAATATTTTGTATTGTGTAACAAATAAATGATGAAAAAAAATTGTGTAATGATTCACCTCTGAATTATAAATATATTGAAGTGGAAAAAATTGTTAACCAAGGTATATATGACACTTGGTGGTAAAAACCTCTAAAAGTGGGAAAACACATATCTCTTAAACCCCATAAGGGGAACTTGATTGAAGCTAATAACATAGTGGTGTTTAGCTTAGATTCAGGAGATAAAATGCCCTAATAAGTCAATATTAAGTCTAAATTTGCTTACCTTGATTGGATATGGTAGATGAGATCCAGGATATAAATCTAAGGAAGGCGAAGCACCCTCCGAGATATAACATTAATATGAAAAATATTGAAAAATTCAAAAATAAATGGGAAAAATGGATTTTAGGAGGGGGTGGGGGATCAAATCTTTTTCTATGTATTATTGATATCGAGAAAATACCATGCCATATAGGGGGACCTTCGAAAATGAAATATTCGAAAAAAATGAAAAATATCGAAAATCGAGGAGCTGGGGCGATCCAGGAGTAGAAGGGGATGGGGGTGGGAGTAGGGGGTAAAAATAGGGTGAGGATGGGGGTCTCAAAAAGGGTTGGGTTGAGGAGCGGGTCGGAAGCGGGGGGGAGCCCCCCCAAAAAGTTAGCCGCTCTGAGAGATTCCCTACTACTATATATTTTTTTTTTTTATATATATATATATATATATATATATATATATATATATATATATATATATATATATATATGCGTGCCGATTAGGTAAAACTTGCGATTTTGGCTTAAATAGCAATGCTCACCTTGCCATATACGACAAGTGAAAATTTGTGTATGCAATAATTTCGCCAAAATCATTCTGAACATAACGAAAAAATATATTTCATTGTGTTTGTTTATTATTAAATTAATGTTAACGTATCTAAAATATATTTAGTTGGGTTAGGCTAAATTAAATTGTGCTTGTTGTAATAAGGTTAGGTAGGTTTTCAAAGTTTCTCTTGGTACAAAATTATAAATTCTTACATTAACATAAATGAAAAAATATATCTTTAAACGTATAAGAGAAAATTTTAGAAAGGACTTAATTTTAGATGAGTTCTTGCTAATTGACCAGTTTTACCTAATCGGCACGACATATATATATATATATATATATATATATATATATATATATATATATATATATATATATATATATATATATATATATATATATATATATATATATATATATATATATGCAAGACAACCACTATGAAAAATAGAAGAATTCCAAGCGCTTTCGTGACTGCTCACATTATCAAGGAACTATAAAAGGAAACGTGAGAAGAAGGCTTATAAAGAGGCAGAATACACCTCACAGTCACATCACACTAACAAAGATAACACCTCACAGTAGCGTAACATCTCACGACTCTGTGAAGAGGAACATAAGAAAGGACCTGAAACTCTTCCCAAGAATTAAGATTAGTCCAATTTATCATTAAATTCTTCCCAAATTTTATTAATTATAAATGAATCCAATTTATATAAACCAAAAGAAATATTCATATTATTTTCAAAACTGCTTTTAATGAAACATGATTCTATTATATTCCTCTCAACCATGGACTTGCTTGATACAACCTTCTGAGCATTTTGAAAATCAATTTGGGATATATATATATATATATATATATATATATATATATATATATATATATATATATATATATATATATATATATATATATATATATATATATATATATATATTCGTGCCGATTAGGTAAAACTTGCTATTTGGTTTAAATAGCAACGCTCATCTTGATGAGAAAACCGACAATTTAACTCTATCTTGATGTGAAGAATTATAGTGTACATAGGAACAATTATTTGTAGGTTTTCTGTAAATTTTAAATTTTAAATAATTGTTACCCTTAATAATTAAAACATCTAAGAAAAGCAATGAGTTATTTACTTCGAACTCAACAGTAAACATTATAGTATGAGCTAAGCTATTTAATTTAACAACGAAATAGTTTATGTCTACATTTTTAGGGAAAAGGCACAAAATATCATCAATTTATCTACACCACTTAGCTCTATTATGAAGGATTGTGTTAAGCAATCTTGTTTCGAAAAATTCCATATATAAATTACTAAGAACAGGAGAAAGAGGATTCCCCATTGTCATACCAAACTTCTGAGTGTAAAACTCATCATTAAATACAAATTTTGAATCAACAATACAAAGTTTAATGATAGTAGGAACTTTTATCTTTTTGAATAAATAATAATAATAATAATAATAATAATAATAATAATAATAATAATAATAATAATAATAATAATAATAATAATAATAATTTTATTTCATTGCAAGTTTACATTGAGATTTTGTAATTACAATTGTGAATTACAGTACAAAGAGAGCCACTATCATGCCATGGAATTATGGGCAGACTAAATCTAATGGCTTATAGACTACTTAATACTAGAGAAATTTATCAAGTTTGTTATAGTTAAACATTAGTTTTCATTTATAGCAGATAATAAGTTTACTCAAATTACAATCTGAGGATATTACATTGTGACAAGGTGAAAGTATTTTGTTGGTTGGTTATATATACAGTAAATATTGAAATTATATTATGGGAAAATAACACTGAGTGTTGTTGAAAGTAGTTTACAGTATGAGAATGCTTCAAGTTGGTGTGGGGGGCAGGTATTTATACTATAATGTAGTATTTATTAATGTATGAACTTTGGGAATCTAGTTTTAAGATTTAGGTAATTGAGAGATTTTTTGGTTGAATTGAGTATGGAGTATTTATTTCAGGGTGAGTAGGTGGTTTTTGACAAGAGTCTTAAATTGATGTTCAGACCAGGTTATTTTAGTATTTACTGGTAATGAATTTCAGATTTTGGGGCCCTTTATGTGCATACAATTTTTACACAGGGTGATATGGACACGGGGTATATCAAAAAGTGATCTGTGTCTTGTGTTATGGTCGTGTGTCCTGATAAGGTTGGTGAGGAGAAGTTTGAGTGGATGGTTTATATTAGAGTGTAGAGTTCTATGTATGTAGTAGGCACAATAATAAGTGTGAATGTTCTTTATGGTGAGCAGTTTTAGACTTTTGAATATTGGTGGAGTATGCTGTCTAGAGTGGGAATTTGCTAACATTCTGACTGCAGTCCTTTTGCTGGGTTATTAGTGGTCTAAGGTGATCCCCATGCACAAATTCCATAGAAGAGATAAGGGTAGATGATGAATGATACAGTGGAAGAAGAGCTGACTGAGGCATATAGTAACGTATATGATAGTGTGCCTGCTGTCTTTGAGGTTTTCTTGGAAATTTGTTTTATGTGTGTTTTAGAATTTGAGGTTACTGTCAAGGTGGATTCCTATTAATTTTCCCTCTGTGAGTCTTGTGATGGGTGATCCATTGAGCGTTATGTTAAGTGGAACCTTTGTAGCTCTGTTTCCAAACTGAATGAAAAAGGTGTTGTTAGTATTGAGAGTAAGCTTATTAGTCGTCATCCATGTAGATATTTTCTGTAATTCAGCATTAACAGTGTTGGCCAGTATGACTAGGTTTGGGTGAGAGAAGACATATGTAGTGTCATCTGCAAACAATATGGGTTTGAGTAGTTGTGATGCATTCGGTAGGTCATTGTTGTAAATGAGGAAGAGGAGTGGTCCTAGGACACTTACTTGTGGGACACCGACTGTAATTTGCTCTGTGGAAGACTTAGCTCCATTTGTGTACACGTATTTGCTTCTGTTACTAAGGTAAGACTTTAGGTAGCTGAGTGAGTGTCCTCTTATACCATAGTGAATTAATTTTATGAGCAGTAAATCATGGTCGACTGTATCAAAAGCTTTACGTAAATCAATGAAGATTCCAAGTAGGAATTTCTTTCTTATCAAAAGCGGTGTATATTAGCTCTAGCATATGTATAATAGCATCATTTGTGCTTTAGTTACTCCTGAATCCAAACTGACAAGGGATGAGTATGTTGTGTGAGACGAGGTAGGAATAGATCTGTCTATGATTTAATTTTTCAAAAGTTTTAGAGAGCAGAGGTAAGTTAGATATTGGTCTATAATTATTCAAGTCTGCTTCATCACCTCCTTTGTGGATCGGGGTGACCCTCTCTATTTTGAGACCTCAGACATGACATCTCCACTGCCTCCAGCCTTCTCCTCGTTGCAACATTCATCACCAATGCTTCACACCCATATAAGAGCGTTGGTATACCTATACTCTCATACATTCCCCTCTTTACTTCCATGGACAAGGTTCTTTGTCTCCACAGACTCCGAAGTGCTCCACTCACCCTTTTCCCCTTATCAATTCTATGATTCACCTCATCCTTCATAGACCCATCCGCCGACATGTCCACTCCCAAATATCTGAATACATTCACCTCGTCCATACTCTCTCCCTCCAATCTGATATCCAATCTTTCGTCACCTATTCTTTTTGTTATCCTCATCACCTTACTCTTTCCTATATTCACTTTCAATTTTCTTCTTTTACACACCCTACCAAATTCATCCACCAACCTCTGCAACTTCTCTTCAGAATCTCCCAAAAGCACAGTGTCATCAGCAAAAGCAACTGTGACAACTCCCACTTTGTATTTGCTTCTTTTCTTTAGCCCAACACCTCTTGCCAAGACCCTCGCATTCACTTCTCTTACAACCCCATCTATAAATATATTGAACAACCACGGTGACATCACACATCCTTGTCTTAGGCCCACTTTTACTGGGAAATAGTCCCCTTCCCTCCTACACACTCTAACCTGAGCCTCACTATCCTCATAAAAACTCTTCACTGCTTTCAGTATCCTTCCTCCTATTCCATACACTGCAACATCTGCCACATTGCCCCCTATCTACCCTATCATACGCCTTTTCCAAATCCATAAATGCCACAAAACATCTTTACCCTTATCCAAATACTGTTCACCTATATGTTTCACTGTAAACACTTGGTCTACACACCCCTACCTTTCCTAAAGCCCCCTTGTTCATCTGCTATCCTGCTTTCTGTTTTACTCTTAATTCTTTCAATAATAACTCTACCATACACTTTACCAGGTACACTCAACAGACTTATTCCCCTATAATTTTTGCACTCTCTTTGTCCCCTGTGCCTTTATACAAAGGAACAATACACGCTCTCTGCCAATCCCTAGGTACCTTACCCTCTTCCATACATTTATTAAATAATAGCACCAACCACTCCAAAATTATATCCCCACCTGCTTTTAACATTTCTATCTTTATCCCATCAATCCCAGCTGCCTTACCCCTTTCATTTTACCCACTGCCTCACGAACTTCCCTACACCCACAACTGGCTCTTCCACACTCCTACAAGATGTTATTCCTCCTTGCCCTACACACGAAATCACAGCTTCCTGTCTTCATCAACATTTAACAAATCCTCAAAATATTCTCTCCATCTTCCCGATACCTCTAACTCTCCATTTAATAACTCTCCTCTCCTATTTTTAACTGTCAAATCCATTTGTTCTCTAGGCTTCCTCAACTTATTAATCTCATTCCAAAACTTTTTCTTATTTTCAACAAAATTTGCTGATAACATCTCACCCACTCTCTCATCTGCTCTCTTTTACATTGCTTCACCACTCTTTTAACCTCTCTTTTTCTCTCCATATACTCTTCCCTCCTTGCATCACTTCTACTTTGTAAAAACCTCTCATATGCTAACTTTTTCTCCCTTACTACTCTCTTTACATCATCATTCCACCAATCGCTCCTCTTCCCTCCCGCACCCACTCGCCTGTAACCACAAACTTCTGCTGAAAACTCTAACACTACATTTTTAAATCTACCCCATACATTTTCGACCCCATTGCCTACACTCTCGCTAGCCCATCTATCCTCCAATAGTTGTTTATATCTTACCCTAACTGCCTCCTCTTTTAGTTTATAAACCTTCACCTCTTTTTTACTTACTGATTCTATTTTCCTTGTATCCCATCTACCTTTTACTCCCACTGTAGCTATAACTAAAAAGTGATCTGATATATCTGTGGCCCCTCTATAAACATGTACATCCTGAAGTCTATTCAACAGTCTATTATCTACCAATACATAGTCCAACAAACTACTGTCATTACGCCCTACATCATATCTTGTATACTTATTTATCCTCTTTTTCTTAAAATATGTATTACCTATAACTAAACCCCTTTCTATACAAAGTTCAATCAAAGGGCTCCCATTATCATTTACACCTGGCACCCCAAACTTACCTACTACACCCTCTCTGCATGTTTCTCCCACTTTAGCATTTAGGTCCCCTACCACAATTACTCTCTCATTTGGTTCAAAAGTTCCTATACATTCGCTTAACATCTCCCAAAATCTCTCTCTCTCCTCTACACTCCTCTACACTCCTCTCTTCTCCAGGTACATACACGCTTATTATGACCCACTTTTCGCATCCGACCCTTATTTTAATCCACATAATCCTTGAATTTACACATTCATATTCCCTCTTTTCCTTCCATAACTGATCCTTCAACATTATTGCTACCCCTTCCTTAGCTCTAACTCTCTCAGATACTCCTGACTTAATCTCATTTATTTCTCCCCACTGAAACTCGCCTACCCCTTCAGCTTTGTTTCGCTTAGGGCCAGGACATCCAACTTCTTTTCATTCATAACATCGGCAATCACTCTTTCTTATCATCCGCACTACATCCACGCACATTCAGACAACCCAGTTTTATAAAGTTTTTCTTCTTCTCGTTTTTAGTAGATTTGTACAGGAGAAGGGGTTACTAGCCCATTGCTCCCGGCATCTTAGTCGCCTCATACGACACGCATGGCTTACGGAGGAAAGATTCTTTTCCACTTCCCATGGACAATAGAGAAAATAAAAAGACCAAGAGCTATTAAGAAAAGAAGAAAAACCTAGATGTGTGTATGTATATATATGCATGTGTATGCCAGTGTAGTGTGACCTAAAGTGTAAGTAGAAGTAGCTAGATATACCTGTTATCCAGCGTGTTTATGAGACAGAAAAAGACACCAGCAATCCTACCATCATGTAAAACAGTTTCAGGTTTCTGTTTCACAGTCACCTGGCAGGACGGTAGTACCTCCCTGGGTGGTTGCTGTCTACAACCTATATATATATATATATATATATATATATATATATATATATATATATATATATATATATATATATATATATATATATATTCTTCTTCTTTCAACAAATCGGCTGCTTCCCACCAAGGCGGGCTGGCCCAAAGAGAAAAACAAAATTTTCTCTTTTTAACTTTAGTAATGTATACAGGAGAAGGGGTTACAAGCCCCTTGCTCCCGGCATTTTATTCGACTCTTACGACACGCATGGCTAAGGAGGAAGAATTGTGTTCCACTTCCCCATTGAGATAAGAGGAAATAAGAACAAGAACTAGTAAGAAAATAGAAGAAAACCCAGAGGGGTGAGTATATATATGCTTGTACATGAATGTGTAGTGTGACCTAAGTTTAAATAGAAGTAACAAGACATACCTGAAATCTTGCATGTTTATAAGACAGAAAAAAGGCACCAACAATCCTACCATCATGTATAACAATTACAGGCTTTCATTTTTCACTCACTTGGTAGGAAGGTAGTACTTCCCTGGGCGGTTGCTGTCTACCAACCTACTATTTTATTTTTATTAACACATTGGCCGATTCCCACCAAGGCAATGTGGCCCAAAAAAGAAAAAACTTTCATCATCATTCACTCCATCACTGTCTTGCCCGAGGGGTGCTTTACACTACAGTTATAAATCTGCAACACTAACACCCCTCCTTCAGAGTGCAGACACTGTACTTCCCATCTCCAGGACTGCCGGTTTCCCTGAATCCCTTCATAAAGGTTACTTTGCTAACACTCCAACTGCACGTCAAGTATTAAAAACCATTTGTGTCCATTCAATCCTATCAAATACGTTCATGCAAGCTTGCTGGAAATCCAAGCCCCTCGCACACAAAACCTCCTTTACCCCCACCTTCCAACCTTTCCTAGGCTGACCCCTACCCCGCCTTCCCTGCACTACAGATTTATACACTCTCGAAGTCATTCTGTTTCGTTCCATTTTCTCTACATGTCCGAACCACTTCAACAACCCCTTCTCAGCCCTCTGGATAATAGTTTTGGTAATCCGGCACCTCCTCCTAATTTCCAAACTCCCAATTCTCTGCATTATATTCACACCACACATTGACCTCAGACATGACATCTCCACTGCCTCCAGCCTTCTCCTCGTTGCGACATTTATCACACATGCTTCACACCCATATAAGAGTGTTGGTATAACTATACTCTCATACATTCCCCTCTTAACTTCCATGGACAAAGTTCTTTGTCTACACAGACTTCGAAGTGCACCACTCACCCTTTTCCCCTCATCAATTCTATGATTCACCTCATCCTTCATAGACCCATCTGCAGACATGTCCACTCCTAAATATCTGAATACATTCACCTCCTCCATACTCTCTCCCTCTAATCTGATATCCAATCTTTTGTCACCTAATCTTTTTGTTATCCTCATCACCTTACTCTTTCCTATATTCACTTTCAATTTTCTTCTTTTACATACCCTACCAAATTCACCTACCAACCTCTGCAACTTCTCTTCAGAATCGCCCAAAAGCACACTGTCATCATCAAAAAGCAACTGTGACAACTCCCACTTTGTATCTGAATCTTTATCTTTCAACCCCAGTGTACGTTCTTGTAAGTGCAATCCTCCCAGGTGAGTCTGCTACTAATTCTTCTTTCACCCGGCCAGTGCAAGAAGATGATTTAGCTATGACAGACTACCCGGAAGAAGTTCCTCACTGCCGTCGCGTTAGATGGCGAGTCCATGGGTCTGACCCCGCTTATTTCTCACCATATTCCGCTTGATAAAGGTACTAAACCCATTTACGTGCCTGCTTATCGTTTGCTGCATGCGCAAAGAATTTTTACTGACGAACTCATTGCAAAGATGCTCCGCGATGGAGTTATCGAGGAGTCCATTTCCCCGTGGAATGCCCCTCTAATCCTAGTTCCCAAGAAAGATGGAACATGGCGTCCTATTATGGATTACAGGAAACTGAATGCCTGTACAATCCCAGACCGATTTCCATTGCCAGTTCTGAATGACCTGTTACAGAACATTGGCGATAACAAGGTCTTTTCGACTCTTGATCTTCTTCAAGGGTTTTGGCAGATCCCTCTTGATGACCAAAGCAAAGAACTAACCACGTTCTCTACGCCTACTGGTCATTATCAGTTCAAGAAGATGCCTTTCGGCTTGCGTGGAAGCCCGATCACGTTCAGTCGTTTAATGACAACGATTTTCCGTACTCTCCTAGGTGGCACACTCATGGTCTACCTAGACGATCTCATTGTGATGTTCCAAGATGTTCCTACTCATCTCGTAAAACTTGAGCTGGTACTGGAAAAACTAGCCAAGACTACCTTAAGCCAGTACCTTAAGCAGGAAATAAAGTTTCTGGGCCATGTAGTGACTCAGAACGGCATCAAGACAGACGAGTCTAAAATCTTGGTTGTACGAAAGTTCCCTAGACTTACAACAGCAGATGCTGTCCGCTCCTTCGTAGGCCTAGCCGGATTCTACCGCACTTTAATAGCCGGTTTCTCCACCATAGCTGCACCCTTGACACAGCTCCTTAAGAAAGATGTCCCCTTTGAGTGGACGTGTGACCAAGAAAGAGCTTTCATCACACTTAAAAATAGGTTAACATCAGCCCCAGTCCTTAGATTCCCTGATTTCACCAAAGCGTTCACCTTGACGACAGATGCCAGCAAAGTTGGCATCGGTGCAGTCTTGTCGCAGGAATCTAATGGTAAGCAACAGCCAATAGCTTATGCTAGCCATGTTCTTACCAAAGCTGAAGTCAATTACTCTGTGACAGAGATAGAAGCCTTAGCCATCGTCTGGGCTTTGAACCACTTCAGAGACATTATTTACCAGTATCCTAAGAAGATTTACATGGATCATCTGCCGTTATTATCTATTTTTGCAAACAAGAATCTCTCTGGGAAACATGCTCGGTGGTCTCTCACCTTTAACGACTACAATCCCAAAGTCTGCTATGTACCGGGTAAGCAAAATGTCGTGGCTGACGCCTTGTCGAGGCATATAGCCTTTGTCAGTGCAGACAACTCGTTCTCCTTCTAGAACCTAGAGAGAGCCCAATGGCAGGACCCGGTGTGGTCACCAGTCCTTCGATTCCTAACCAAGGAGGACGTTGGCCCGCGGGTCAAGTCCCCCGTTCTGCTGACAGACTTAGTGGTCAATCAAGGAGTACTGTGCCGTGTAGCTCGACTAGTGGACCCCGGCAGAACCGTACACCAACTGGTGATACCGGAGTCCCTGGTACCCGCTACTCTCAAGTTGATCCACGATGTCCCAGGCGCAGCGCACTACGGGAAGGACCGCAGCATCAAACAGGCAAGAATGAAATATTTCTAGCCTAAGATGGCACCAGAAATTACCAAATATGTACACCAGTGTGTCGTTTGTTTACAACACAAGGGTACTGTCACTGGTCCCAATCCCATACTGAAGTATCCCATTACAAAGGAGCCCTGGGAGAGAACTTCTGTCGACCTGTTAACGAAATTCTCGACCTCGGAGAAGGGTAATAAACACCTGCTTGTAATGGTAGATAACTTGACGCGGTACTGCGAGTTAGTACCCATCCCTGACAAAACGGCCGAGACAGTCGCAAATGCTTTCCGTGAGCGTATCGTTCTCCGTCATACCCGCCCACGTGTTCTCCTGTCAGACAATGGGTCGGAGTTCATTAATGTCATGATGAAGGATCTTTGTTCCAGGTTTGACATTCACCAAGCACCAGTAGCTCCACGTTACCCGGCGAGTAATGGTCTTGCTGAACGTACAAACCGCAAAGTCCTGGAGGTGCTCAGAGTAACCGTTAATCCGAGTTGTACTACATGGGATGAGGCTATTCCAGATGTTCAGTGTACATTGAACTCTTCCCTCAACAGCTCGATTGGCGAGACACCCCATTTTGTCTTGTACGGCTATGATAAGCGTTTACCATACGAAATCCTGTTTGCTCCACCTAGTCCAACTTATGACACCGATAACACCGGTATAGTTAAGATGTGGACCACACAGCTTGTCTTCCAGTGAGTACGTGAGAACCTAATAAAAGCCACAGATAGGTTCACGTTTGATCGCAACGCCCACGCTAAGAAAAGTAAGGTGGAACCAGGTTGCAAAGTTATGTTGCTCAACCCGATGCAGACCCCTGATATGCATAAACTCTTCCCCAGGTTTGTCGGTCCTTACCGTGTCCTACGACAGCTCCGTGGCAATAAGTTCAAGGTGAGGAAGATAGCTACTGGAACTATCGAAGAAGCTCAACTGAACCACATGAAGTATATTGATCATGTGCAAGCCGAAGCAGAGCTGGAATCGTGCGCATTGCAAAGCCACAATCAGACTCAAACTAGTGACAACCTGTCTAGTTCTTCACCCGCTACCACTACGACAGATGACAGTCCTGTAAGGCTCCATCCATACTTATGGCCTGAGACCCAGGACAGCAGTACATTTCTGTGTCATTGACATACCTACTGACTTGTCCGACTCCTACGCTAGCTGCACTAATTGTTTGCTTGCAGAAATGGGGATTAATGCACATACATTGTATAGTTAGTAAATAATGAAGTCAGGGTGGACAACACCATGTAAATATGTAAAATTTATTCTAGCAGGGTTCCCGTAGTATAATGATTTCCATGGAAATAATGTTATTTTGAGTATGTGCACCCAGTGTGTCTTGTAAAGCCTGTATAAAGGTATGGGCAATATCGCCCTTTTGAGCTAAATGTCACACCTTAGGAAATGCTACTGTCAGTCATTGTTTGCAGATGTGAGGATGGTCCAGCGCTCAAGGATGTGCAGTCAAGTTGATGTCTGGCCCTGTGGACAACCTGTATATAGAAGACTCTAGTTCCAGTGCCAGCATCTGCTTGTTCTGTACCCCATCCAGCTGTACGGGCAGGTCGATTTTCTCTTCCCCGACCCTCGAAATGGGAGAGTTTTCGAGGCCCGCACTGGCAATGTTCATATTGTATATGTAAATGTCAGGTGACCAGAAGCCAGTTTCCCCTGGGTAACTATTGCATGTTCCTCGTTTACATCTTCGTGCCCGCCAGTATTGTCGTGTCGAGACGACACACGGTAGGTGGCAGAGCAGATGTAAATAGCCTATACTGAGTCCCTTTCAAACTGCGCGGCACTACGGTGCTGCCATCTTTAAACCTATCAAAGTCAAGCTGGCCTGCCATGTTTCTTTCTCACTCTGGCGGCCTACCTCCCCGAAACAGGTCCTACCCAGCTGGGTTCCGGTCCCCTCTCACACTCTCTGCATCCGTGTACACTTGCCCTATTCGACAATGAACCCAAGCCTAGTCTACGGCCGTATCACTTCACCTACGCTACCATTCTACTGCCCGTGTTCCGACGAGTTAGCCAAGATAAGCCATAACATATAGATCAATGACCTTGACGAGGTAATTACAAGTGAAATGAGCAAATTTGCGGATGACACAAAGATAGGTAGGCTAATTGATTCAAATGTAGATGTCATGGACTTCAGGAGGATTTAGACAAGCTTAATTTGTGGTCAGAAAAGTGGCAGATGCAGTTCAATGTAAATAAATGCAAAGTTCTGAAGCTATGGAGTGTCCATAACTCAAGCACTTATAAGTTAAATAATGTAGAACTTAGCCATTCAGATTGCGAAAAGGACTTGGGGTTATTTTAAGCAGCAACCTTAAACCAAGAGAGCAATGCATAAGCGTACGTAATAAGGCAAATAGATTACTGGGATTTATATCAAGAAGTGTAATCAACAGAAGTCCAGCGGTTATACTACAGCTTTATACATCATTATTAAGGCCTTGCCTAGATTATGCAGCTCAGTTCTGGTCTCATTTTTACAGAATGGATATAAATTCGTTAGAAAACATTCAGCATAGAATGACAAAGTTAATTCATAGCATTAGAAATCTTCCGTATGAAGAAAGATTCAAGTCACTTAAATTGCATTCATTTGTGAGACGAAGAATGAGGGGAGACATGATCGAAGTGTTTAAGTGGAAGATGTGTATTAACAAAGGGAATATAAATAAAGTCTTGAGGATATCTCTCCAAGAGAGAACCCGCAGTAATGGATTCAAATTAGAAAAGTTTAGATTTAGAAAGGATATAGGAAAGTATTGGTTTGGAAATAGCGTAGTTGATGAGTGGAACAGTCTGCCTAATAGGGTTATTGAGGCTAAAACCTTGGGTAGTTTCAAATTTGGGTTGGACAAATACTTGAATGAGAGGGGTTGGATTTGACTGGGTCTTGCACATGTGGTAAATTGAATTATCAAAGCTTATTGCTTGGGTAGCATTGTAAATTGGGGTGGGCTAATATCCTGTTAGTGGGATGGGCTGTGAAGGACATGCCTAGTATGGGCAAATAGGCCTGCTGCAGTGTTTCTCCTTTCTTATGTTCTTAAAAGCTTTAGTGAAGAAGGTTAATAAATTAGAACGGTCCTCGTGAATCCATGTTGAGTAATATTTATCAAATTATGATTATATAGATTGCTTCTTATAATATCAGCTATTATTGACTCTAGTAATTTGCCTACAATTGAGGTTAGGCTTATTGAGCGGTAATTTGACGGTAGTGACTTGTCCCCTGCTTTAAAAATAGGAATTACATTGGTCATCTTCCACATATCAGACACTACACCTGTTTGAAGAGATAGATTAAAAATGTTAGCTAATAGTTCACAGAGTTCCATTTTGCATTCCTTAACAACCCTTGCAAAAAGCTCATCAGGACCCGGCAATTTATTTTGCTTCAGTCGGTCTACTTGTTTGATAACCATTTCGCTAGTGACTGTCATATTACATAATTTATCTTCTTCAGGGCACTATAAAAATTAATTACTGGGACATTATTGGTGTCTTCCTGTGTGAAAACCGAGAGAAAATAATTATTAAAAATAGAGCACATATCATTCTCCTTGTCAGTAAGATGCCCAGTTATTCTTAAGGGAACCTATCTTATCTCTAACTTTTGTTCTATAAACCTGGAAAAACTTTTGGGGTTAGTTTTGAATCCCTAGGAACTTTAATTTCATAGTACCATTTAGCTTATCTTATCCCCTTTTTTACTTCCCTCTTAATGTCAGTATACTGATTTATAAGATGACCCTCACCTCCATTTATGCACCTAGAAATTCTTTTCCTCTTCCCTAAAAGATATTTGAGCCTATTATACATCCATTTTGGGTCATTTCTACTTGATCTAATTACTTTATATGGGATAAATGTTCTTTAGGCAGCTTGTACAGTGTTACGAAAGCTGTCATATTGATAGCTCTCTCGTTGCCCCAGTCCACAGATGATAAGTGTTCTCTAAGCCCCTTGTAATCAGCTACAAAAATCTGGCACAGTTACTGAATTATCCCTACTATCATACATCCATTCAATGCTAAAGGTAATTGATTTGTGATCGCTTGTGTCGAGTTCCTCTGTTATTTCTAAATTATTAACAAGGGTTTCCTTTTGCCAGAACCAAGTCAAGTAGGTTATTTCCTTTGTAGGTTCTGTCACCAACTGCTTCAAAAACAATACTGAACTACTTCTAAAAAGTCGTTTGATTCTAAATTCCTGTCAAGAAATTCCAATCAAATTAACTAAAGTTAAAGTCCTGTAGAATTACTATGTTATCATGCCTTGTGGCGTTAATAATTTCCTCCCAAATCAGTCTCTCTTGTTCCATATCTAAGTTTGGAGGACGGTATATCACGCCTAAAATCAATTTTCACACCCCCTGAAAATTCTATCCACACAGACTCTGTATGTATTATTTCAGACTTTATACCCGTTTTTATGCAACATTTTAAATGATCACGGACATAGAGTGACCCCCACCCCCTTCCCGATACTTCTGTCTACTTGGAACAATTTAAAACACTGAATGTGACATTCAGCAGGCATGTCCGATTTTCATATTAAACACGTCTCAGTTAATGCAAATCATCAATATTACGTGCACTTGCAACTAATCTCAATTCGTCCATCTTATATGTCGCACTATGACTATTAGTCTAAAAAATATTAAGAAAACCTCCCTTCTCTTTACTCTTCCTTTTTTTCCACTATACCTATTGTTGTCCTTATCATCTACTGCCACTGGCTATCAATATCCACCTTATTCTGCCTATTACTAATTCCTAGAATTCATAACATTGCTTCCCTGTTTTCCCCATAACCCATACCACTAACTTTTTCTAGTTTAAAGCCCTAATAGCCCTCCACTGCAATTGTCAGTGCCCCACCCCAGCCCTAGATACGTGAACCCCATCAATGGCATACATTCATTTCTGCCATGAGGTCCCAGTTGTCAAGGGAAAGTTACTGCATTTTCATCAGTTTTGAACTGCCAGCAATTGACACCAATGCCTGGACAAACCCTTCATTTCAACTCCTCTCCTTGGGAAAATATCATATAGCAGGGTTCCCACCTTCTTCCTAATTCTGTCTATTGCTGACCTATGCTGCTATCAGCTCTCCCCCTACGCCTGCCAACATCGTTGCCTCCGCACTGAGACAGATTGGATTGCTCCCCTTACCTCTCGTGTGGTCCGGGCGGTCAATATCTTTCCCCCCAG
>WNWK01030077.1:0-23802 GCA_009830355.1 Cherax destructor
CCACTACTAGTACTACAAGTATCACCACTACTAGTACTACCAGTATCACTACTACTAGTACTACCAGTATCACCACTAGTAGTACTACTAGTATCACCACTACTAGTACTACCAGTATCACCACTACTAGTTCTACCTATGAAAATACTGAAATTATAAAATGTAAACAACCGAGCCTCAAAAACTTAGTAGCAAGCTTACATTTACCAGATCCTCTTAATTCCAGATTAACTATTTAAATTCTATATATTCTATTAACGTGAATGTTGAACAAAAACTATACTCTTACCAGAATTAAAAAATAATTGCTCAGCCTATTGCAAACTTTAATATTTGAATTGTTGATTATCAAAAATGATTTCTAGAAGGTGCGCTCTGTGCGCTGCTGTAGCACTAGGTGCTATGTGGATAATGATAAACAGCTATCTCGAAAAACTTGTAGATGGCTTAACACTGCAACATGAGCTCCTCCGTATGGAGGTGTTGCTCGAAATCTAGGGCAGTAAGAGCTGGTGGAATCACCTTTACGACGAGCCATCAGAGGTGATCCCGGAGTTAAAGAGATGCGAGTGGCCTGTAGTTGGCCCTTTCGTTACGGCTTATAAAGCCTACAGCGAGATACCAGCTCTTGGGAAATGGCTTGAAACTCTGAAATACAAGAATGACAGTTCGTTTGTTCCAGAGATGGTTCTGTACGGATTGGTTTTCCTACTTGATGCAATTCTTCAGTACCTGATGGCGTGGTCTGACCCACAGATCTCTGACGAGATCGAGGTTAGAGTAGAAGACGAAAAGATTGTGGAAGACCCTGAGGCCGGAGAAGAAGACCCACAGGCCAAGGAAAAAGACCCTCAGTCCAGGGAAAAAGACCCTCAGGGGAGGGAAGAAGACCCTCAAGCCAGGGAAGAAGACCCTCAGGCCAAGGAAGAAGACCCACTGACTAAGGAAGAAGTTCCTCAGGCGGACTGGTAAGTAGTCCGCAAGAGAAGAGCTCGCTCAGGCCAGAGAAGAGCTCCCTCAGGCCAGGGAAGAGCTCCCTCAGGCCAGGGAAGCGCCTCAGCCGAAGAGCTCCAGGCCAGGGAAGAGCTCCCTCAGGCCAGGGAAGAGCTCCCTCAGGCCAGGGAAGAGCTCCCTCAGGCCAGGGAAGAGCTCCCTCAGGCCAGGGAAGAGCTCCCTCAGGCCAGGGAAGAGCTCCCTCAGGCCAGGGAAGAGCTCCCTCAGGCCAGGAAGAGCTCCCTCAGGCCAGGGAAGAGCTCCCTCAGGCCAGGGAAGAGCTCCCTCAGGCCAGGGAAGAGCTCCCTCAGGTCAGGGAAGAGCTCCCTCAGGTCAGAGAAGAGCTCCCTCAGGCCAGATAAACGCTCCCTCAGGCCAGGGAAGAGCTCCCTCAGGCCAGGGAAGAGCTCACTCAGGCTAGGGAATAGCTCCCTCTGGCCAGGGAAGCGCTCTCTCAGGCCAGGAAAGAGCTCCCTCAGGCCAGGGAAGAGCTCCCTCAGGCCAGGGAAGAGCTCCCTCAGGCTAGGGAAGAGCTCCCTCAGGCTAGGGAAGAGCTCCCTCAGGCCAGGGAAGAGCTCCCTCAGGCTAGGGAAGAGCTCCCTCAGGCCAGGGAAGAGCTCCCTCAGGTCAGGGAAGAGCTCCCTCAGGCCAGGGAAGCGCTCCCTCAGGCCAGGGAAGCGCTCCCTCAGGCCAGGGAAGCGCTCCCTCAGGCCAGGGAAGAGCTCCCTCTTGCCAGGGAAGAGCTCCCTCAGGCCAGGGAAGCGCTCCCTCAGGCCAGGGAAGAGCTCCCTCAGGCCAGGGAAGAGCTCCCTCAGGCCAGGGAAGAGCTCCCTCAGGCCAGGGAAGAGCTCCCTCAGGCCATTGAAGCGCTCCCTCAGGCCAGGGAAGAGCTCCCTCAGGCCAGGGAAGCGCTCCCTCAGGCCAGGGAAGAGCTCCCTCAGACCAGGGAAGAGCTCCCTCAGGCCAGGGAAGCGCTCCCTCAGGCCAGGGAAGTGCTCCCTCAGGCCAGGGATGAGCTCCCTCAGGCCAGGGAAGAGCTCCCTCAGGCCAGGGAAGAGCTCCCTCAGGCCAGGGAAGAGCTCCCTCAAGCCACGGAAGCGCTCCCTCAGGCCAGGGAAGAGCTCCCTCAGGAAAGGAAGGGCTTCCTCAGGCCAGGGAAGAGCTCCCTCAGGCCAGGAAAGAGCTCCCTCAGACCAGGGAAGAGCTCCCTCAGGCCAGGGAAGAGCTCCCTTGTACGGTTCGTACTTCTAACGGCTGCGCCATAGCTGTTCACGTGATTACCATGTGACTTGTGTTAGCCAATCATAGGCCTGCCTTTTGAATGCCTCAGTGCCGGGCGGCCTAGTGGACAGTACCATCCGAGTAGACCTAGCAGGCGGACATAGGCATAGGCTCTCAGCTCCCATATATCCAACGCCTCATTAAACGCTACCAAAAACCAAGCTCATCGTCTGTTAATATTACCAAATCTATGAAACGAACCCCACAACACAAATGGTGGCAGCTTGTGGGCCTAGATTTTGTTTAATCTGAGCAGATTTAACAAGAAGAGGAAGAGCCGGTGTGATTGCCTCCAGCATCTCCCGGACCAGCGTCATACCAACCGTTACCTCACTTCCCTCATCGGTGTCGTCATCCAAGACTCTTGTGAAGCAGTGTCTCCAGTCTTTATGGCTTCTAATTGCAAGTAAACCTCCGAAGAGTTGATCTGGGTTTTGCAATTAAGCCAACAAGTAAGCCAGTTTATGGGAAGAGCCTAAGCCAGCCTACAGTCATCCAGTGTCTCCTGCCATCCACCCAATTCTTCACTGCTGTGTGCAAGTAAGAGCATTCAGGTTCACAGTCCAGAGAGCTAAGCCAGCCTCTTCCAGAAAGCCAGTTATACAAGTAAGCCAGTCGTTTCTTCAGCAAGCCAGTTCCTTGCAGTATTGTCTCCAATCGCTCTGTGCTACAAGTTGGACGCTTGTCAGAGTGATATTCACCATTCCTGTGGCTTATTGTGCAAAAAGCCACCTGGGTTAGTAGTTCCAAGGCCGTGAGAATAAGTGTACTGGCCGAACGCCGTGACGTCATCGCCCACCGCCAGCGAGTCAGGCAGCAGTGACGTCATCCTCGCGCGCCACTCACCACCCACGCTGGTGTAAACAAAACAAACCACCTGCTCACACTACCCTCGACCAGCCAATATTTTGTGGTATTTCTACCCTATCTGGGGTACCAGCAGCATTGTTTCTGGCTCACATAGCAAGTCGAGAGTGTCTTCCTTCATCCCAGAGCGCCAATGTAAAAGCTTGCTGTGTGAGTTCTTCGGTAAGCGCATTTCTACAAGACTCAGCAGTCAAAGACCAGGAATATATTCTCTCCACCTACACTCGTCGTTCATTCATCATTAGACACTAATATTCTATTATAGACATTCGTGTGTGTGAGACATTTAAGCAGTTAATTTTCTTAGTGAAATTTAAAGACTTGTGTTTCAGTTTCGTGTAAATTTATTTCAAATACTTTTTCAGTATTCAATGTGCTTCGTGTCTAGTTTTTATCTTTGTCCTTTGTGTAATTTTCTGATCCTGTAGTAAGTACGTTGTGTGCCAATTTTTATTGTTTTTGTGTGCAGTATAACATTGTTTTCCTTCCAGTTCTCAGTGCAGTATTTGTTTAACTCAATATTATTCCAGTGTTGTGCATTATTAATTCCCTGTCCCTTCATTTTTCTCCCAGTGCATTCCCTTGTGTTTTTATGCAGTGTCTGTGCATAGTTCCCTATTGTTTATGCCCCAGTGTTCCTAGTTGCATATTTCATTTTCCTGTGTTCCATTCAGTGTGTCCCATTAATTTTTGTGCCAGTATCTCACATGTTTTAGTTCAACAGACAGTTTACATTTTTGTGTCAACCTGTGCCTCAATTTTTTTTTAATTTTGCAGAACCTGTTTATTGAATATATTTTGTCTGAAGCAGCAAGAACTATCTCTTTATACATATTTTTACATGCAAGATCTTATTGCATAAACTATCACATTCACTGACTGAATCTTATTGTGTTGTGTATTCTCCTGCAAAACTGTAAGTTTTTATCCTTTATTTCAGTTTGTGTATTATTATCTTTGTGTTGATCTCATCAATTATCCCTTGAACAAATTCACTCTTAACCTTCATATGTAAAGTAAAGTAATATTCATTTCATTATACTCATTTTCATTAGTTTCTTAAGTGAACTAAGAGTTAAAGTGTTCATTCTCCAGCAGTGTCTCTTAACCTTCATATGTAAAGTAAGTAATATTCATTCTATTTTTTAGTTTTTAAGTGAACTAGATGTTATTTTAGAACATTGTTTAATTATCAATTTTTATAATACATCATTTTACATTTAAATTATTCTCCAGTAGTGATTACTTTTGTTATTTTGCATACAGTATTGTCATTTTCCATTTACTCCAGTGTTATCCTGAAAATTCTAAATTCAATGCTAGTTGTAAATCATAGTTAATTCTTAGAAATTTTTTTCTAGGGATTTTTCAGTTGAAACAAATTTTTTTAGTATTTCCACTTTGCATTGATTTAATATTTCTCATCTAGTAATTTTGTTTTGAATTCTAGTAGAGAGAGATCACTTTGCAGTTAATCCATACAGTATTCATATTGCCTTTTATTGCAATTTGTAAAGTAATTCCTTAAATTTTACAGTCAAAATTCAGTGAGTTTTACCTTCTTATGCAGTGTATATTAGTTGTTTTAACCCCTTTTCTGCATCTAATTCAATGAATGTGTTTAATTCCCATTTTAACTAATTGTGTACTGTGAATATTTTACCATTCTCATTTTTACCTGAATTAGTCCTTGTGCAATTTTCTTTGCAAGTATGTCTCACTTACCTCAAAGTGTTGTAGCTAATGACGGCATTCAGACCCCTAATGTTCCAAATGCCCTTGCTGAAATTCATGATAGTCCCTTAACGACTGTTAGACCTACCCAGTTACAGTGTCAATGTAGTTTTCTTCGTGATCCTGATAGTTCCTTACCGACTGAAGGACAGTATCTAGCTCTTGAGCAATGTGTTTGTTCTCACAGCTTGTATCAGAGAGTTATAACAGTTCTGCGGAATGTGAAGTTCAAATTCAGTCCTGATAGCTTTGTGCATTATGCATTAACGTAGCCGAGCGGTCAAGTCACTAGTAAAACTGTCACTCCTGTCTGGAATCCAGTCATAATTGCACACAGGATAGTGTACTATCCCTGTGATGGCTCTTGTTCAAGTGGTAGTTCCTTTCCAGGGGACGCCTTGTTGAGTAAAGACTGTTTGAAATGAGTTATGCCATCTCTTGTTGTCACTTGCCGCCTGCAGAAAGACGTTTCTGTGGCTAGTGGTTACTAGAGTGTCTGTTGTGTTGTGTTCCAGATAGTGATATTATCCCAGTTGACAGTAAGCCCTTTGCAGAGTAAAGTGTCGTGTGTCGAGTAATTATTACCTGCAGTAAGAGATAGTGAGAGCCGTTCTCCTTTGCTCATACTTTGTGTTATTGAGCTATCTATTTCACCCGGGGAGAGTCCTTCCACTCCACCGTGCCTGTTCATTCCTTCAGTAGGAAAGTGTTCCCAGTTCTTAGTGAATATAGAAAACTCAGTTTAAGAGATTATTTGCATTTGCTAGCCGAGTCCTTACTAAGGCTGAACACAATTATACAGTTACGCAAATCCAATGTAGTTGCTGATGCTTTGTCGCGTCATGTCAGTGTAGTAACTGCCGATCCTCCATTTAGTGCTGAGGATGTAAGGACTGCTCAAAGAACAGATCCCTTGTGGTCTGGTGTGGTTCGATTCCTGCTCCAGGAAGACCTTATTCTCTCTGTGAAGCCACCAGCACCCATTAGTGACTTTGTCATGAACCAAGAATTACTGTATCACACTACCGAGTTGGGTAATCCTAGTAGAAGAGTATACCAGTTAGTAATTCCACAGTCACTAGTGAAAGTAGCCTTGCAGCTAGTTCACGATGTACCAGATGTTGCACATCCTGGTATGGATCGTTCTGTGAAACAAGCCAGATTGAAATACTTTTGGCCTCGTATGTCTACCGATATTACTGAATATGTTAAGAAATGTAGTGTCTGTTTGAAACATAAAGGTAATGTCACGGGTCCTAATCCAATCCAGATCTTTCCTACTACTAGTGAGCCATGGGAAAGAGTTGCACTAGATCTGTTGACCAACTTCCAATGTTCCCTCAGTGGAAACAAACATCTGTGTGTGATGGTTGATCACTTTACCAGATTTTGTGAGTTAGTTCCTATCCCAGATAAGACTGCCGAAACAGTAGCAAAAGTATTCAAGGAACGTATAATCTGCAGACATACCACTCCTAAGTCCCTCATAACAGATAATGGAGGTGAATTTTGTAATGAGATCCTAGAAAACTTGTGTAAACTATACAAGATTACAAAATCAACCATTGTTCCGCACCATCCTGCCAGTAATGGGTTAGCAGAAAGAACTAATAAGAAAGTCCTTGACGTTTTGAGAGCTACCATCAATCCCAATAGTGTAACCTGGGATGAAGTCATTCCTGATGTTCAATGTGCCATAAATTCTGCCTTTAACGCTTCAATAGGTGATACCCCTCATTATGCACTGTACGGTGTCGATAAGCGTTTGCCTTATGAGCTGTTATATTCCAATCCGAAACCTACTTACAATCCAGATGATTTCGTAGCAGTTCGTACCAGTCAAGCTCAAAGTGTTTTCAGACGAATTCGAGAAACACTTCATAAGTCAATAGCAGTATTTACTAGAGTAACTAATACTAGAGCGAAACCGACTAAAGTTCAAGTAGGGTCCAGAGTCATGCTGTTCAACTTTAATAAAACGTCAGCAATGCCAAAACTCGATCAAAAGTTTATAGGTCTTTATAGAGTAGTCGAAAATATTAATGGCAACAAGTATAAGGTTGGAGAAATTAGCACGGGTCAGTTTAAAGAATCGCATTTAGATCATATGAAGTTAGTATGCGATGATGATGACGAAGTCCCTGTCACCCCTAATAATCAGATCAGTGAGACAGAATCTGATAATTCTCCTGTTGCTTTACCCTCTACCTCTAATGATCAGTCAGATCAACCTGAATGTCGTTATTCCCTACGTACACGACAAGTGTTGAGAAGTCCTCAAGTATCATTTGTAGATACCAGTGTATATCCTCCTATATCAGAAGTTGAGTTACCTATTGTAACAGAGTTTGATCCACCCAGAGATGATAATTATACAGCCTATATCAATCTCACCCTAGCAGAGTTGGGGTTAAATGTAAATAACCTGTATAGATAAATATGTAGTAAGCGTTTAACTGTGTGTTATAATATCTACTTAGTTTTAAATTTAAATTTTTTTTGTGTTCACGTTCTCTCCGAGTTCTGAGAATTAACAATATAGATTTGAGTGCACCAGATCTACCTTGTCTGTTAATCACTACCTTCTTGTAAATATATTTCCTCAGAATTCGTAGATCACATGAAGACAGTTCGATCGAACAAATTATATTTTTTTTATCTCTTTTATCATGATTTTCTTGAATGAGCTCATTTAGATAATTCCCAAGTATTATGATGCATCATATAGTAATGTAGATTGTTCAGTAACGATAACATCCATGTGAAGTATAATGTTCAACTGTTGTGTACTTTGACATTGTATAGAATCAGCTGAGAGTTGTTGCCTGTTGTCCTTAGTTTGTATAGTTGTATGTCGAGACGCCATACTTAGCATGCCCGAGCTGTATGGTTCGTACTTCTAACGGCTGCGCCATAGCTGTTCACGTGATTACCATGTGACTTGTGTTAGCCAATCATAGGCCTGCCTTTTGAATGCCTCAGTGCCGGGCGGCCTAGTGGACAGTACCATCCGAGTAGACCTAGCAGGCGGACATAGGCATAGGCTCTCAGCTCCCATATATCCAACGCCTCATTAAACGCTACCAAAAACCAAGCTCATCGTCTGTTAATATTACCAAATCTATGAAAAGAACCCCACAACACACCCTCAGGCCAGGGAAGTGCTCCCTCAGGCAAGGGAAGAGCTCCCTCAGGCCAGGGAAGAACTCCCTCTGGCCAGGGAAGAACTCCCTCTGGCCAGGGAAGAACTCCCTCTGGCCAGGGACGAACTCCCCACCCCAGGGACGAACTCCCTACCCCAGGGACGAACTCCCTCAGTCCAGGGACGAACTTCCCCAGTCCAGGGACGAACTCCCCCAGAACAGGGACGAAGTCCCCCAGAACAGGGACGAAGTCCCCCAGAACAGGGACGAACTCCCCCAGAACAGGGACGAAGTCCCCTAGAACAGGGACGAACTCCCCCCAACCCAGGGACAAACTCCCCCAGCCCAGAGACGAACTCCCCCAGCCCAGGACGAACTCCCCCAGCCCAGGGAAGAAGTCCCCCAGCCCAAGGAAGAAATCCCCCAGGTCGTGGAGAAAGTCCCTCAGGTCGTGGAAGTCCCTCAGGTCGTGGAAGTCCCTCAGGTCGTGGAAGTCCCTCAGGTCGTGGAAGTCCCTCAGGTCGTGGAAGTCCCTCAGGTCGTGGAAGTCCCTCAGGTCGTGGAAGTCCCTCAGGTCGTGGAAGTCCCTCAGGTCGTGGAAGACTCTGAGACATGGGAAGAAGACACTGAGACATATGAAGAAGACACTGAGACATATGAAGAAGACACTGAGACATATGAAGAAGACACTGAGACATGGGAAGAAGACTCTGAGGAGCCAGCCGCTTCAGAACAGGAATATGAAAAGTATTTCCCAGGCGTCATAGTCACTGATATACCTCGATTCTATCGCTATAACTAGTTGTGGGATATCTTTGACAAGTCAGGAGGACTAGTCAAGCTCGATCTGCGTCAAGGAGCCAAAGGTCAGAATGACTATGCCTTTGCATTCTTCTCAAGCAAAAAATATCGAGACAAAGCTTTAAAGTGCGACAGGTATCAGGTGTTCCGCCCCAGAGGAAATCAACAATGGGGAACTCTTAAAGTTGATATACTCCATCCCCAAGGACCTCCTGATCTGGATGCGGAAGCCGCAAAAATTACAGTTATTTCTGAACCAAGTGATCTCCCACTCAGAGGAATCCGGAAAAATAAAACTCGACAGAACACACAAGGCCTCAAAACAGTAACTTTCGCAGAGTGAAATGTTAGAGAAGACCGAAGAGCGAGTATAAAGGCGTCGGTCCCGTTTGCGATCCTAGCCGCCATTATATAGCAATATAAATATAGTAACGTCCTGTGACGTAAACATGTGTCAAAAATGAGACTGAATAGTTGTGAAGGGAAGGGTAGAATGTGTTGCAGAGATGATAGTAGATAATAGTGTTTGGTTGGTGTTATGTTACGGAAGTGTATATGTATGTAAAGTGATTATTTATAGAGAATAGTTTATGGAAGGTGATAGTGTACAGTTTGTGGCAGATTGTGGTACTACTACTGCTATATCTACAATTACACTGCTTCGTCCTTTCGTTCTACTACTACTGGCCCCGTTTCACTCTTGTATATGTACTGGCTCCCTTTCCATCCCGCTTCTGTGTGACTTGTTAATGGTCCAAGACGGACCGAAACGTCGTCATAAGTTTTATTCTCCAAATATGCATGTTTTAATATTGGTAGAATTACCGACAATATGTTAAGTAAAAGGGCACAAATGCAACTAATGTGACATTTATTGTGCAACGTTTCGCTGTCCTTAGACTTTGTAGCCGTTACACGTTGACACGTGCACAATAAATGTCACATTAGTTACATTTGTGTCCTTTACTTAACAAACATACATGTTATTTGTATAGATTTCTGGCAGATGTTAGGTGAAAGTATTGGAGTGATAGTGTTTCGAAGGTGTTATTGATGGTGGATAGTTTTTGACAAGCATTTGGTGGTGATGACTCACGAAATCGTAATGACACGATTGCAAACAAACCATACCACGGGTGGGGTTCGAACCCTCGGTCACAGTCTCAAACTCCAGACCGTCGCGTAAGCCACTGGGCCAGCTAGCTTCAATAAGATTCACCCAACTAGGTATATTTCTACACCATAGGAAGGTTTGCATAGGCACCACTGTGTCCACTGGTGTCTATGCTAACCTTCCTATGGTGTAGAAATATACCTAGTTGGATGAATCTTATTGAAGCTAGCTGGCCCAGTGGCTTACGCGACGGTCTGGAGTTTTAAGACTCTGTGACCGCGGGTTCGAACCCCGCCCGTGGTATGATTTGGTGATGATGGTTGTTTAGAGTGTGTTGCATGCAAAGAGTATGTAACCTTTATTCGGAGCATGTTAAACACACCCACATAGGCTCCCCTCCAACCAGCGAACCATCGTTAAGGGTTTGGTGATGGGGCCCCATCATCAAATCAACGACTCTGTTCAGCCAATTAAAATGCGAGTTTAACAATGACAAAGGTGACGTGGTTATCACTCGCGGTTTGTCATTGGAATTCCTGCATAGAGCTGGTTGTGGAAAGTTGTCTGTCTTTTTAGCTGCTGCTTAGCCTAGACAACTGTGGCATGCACTAAACACTACTCCTTTGTATATAGTGTACATATGTGTAAACAGCACTTTGTTATACTTGGTGAAGGAAAAGACAAAAGTCTTATATAATCACAATTACTTGGTGAAGGAAAAGATAAAAGTTTGGAATTAATCTAGCTGAGTTTTGAAGGAAATACAATTTTAATACATCTTCTACTGTGTTTCTTTGCTCCACGCTACCTTTACACTCAGGTTAACAGGCCATTGAACCTTAGGTTGTAATATGGGTAGCCTGTCCCGGAGCTGAATTTGGAGACTTAGAGCAGGAGTTGAGCCTAGAGTTGAAGTTCGCGCAGGAGATAGTCTTGTATCTAGATAGCTTGCTATCTGGCATTGCTTACGCTTTGCTAACGCTTCACGAATTTTTGTCTCATTTTTGCATTCGCTTCGCTATGGTCAGCCTGCTATTGTGAGTATTCTGCAAATTGGTTTGTTATTGTGTATCAGCCTTGCTATTGTGTGTGTGCATATTGGCTTTGCTATTGCGTGTCAGCTCTGCTATCGTATGAGTATACTGCAATTCGTACCGTGCATAGCGCTACAGCGTGTTAAAGTTGGGGGTTAATGCCACCTATTCGAGTCAGACGGTTAGTGTCTGAGTTAACTCTGCTAAAGTTGCCCAAACTCTCTCTACAGCGTTGTTGGCGTATCGCTCGTTCTATTGGTGTTGAATACCAGCGTACCCTTACTGCTGCTCAGCTGCGTGATATTATAAGGAGTAAAATACAAACTGAAACTATGGCATATCAGTCTAGTGTTTCTCCCTCTACATGAGCTGTTAATCGTAGGTCACCATTGAGGTTTCTACAAAATGGGAGAGACAAAACTCCTGAGCAAAACCAGCAAGTCACAGGTGTGGGGTTATCGACAGGTGAATCTGGTTCACTGGCGCTTGAACTAGCCAGACTCACTCTTGAACAAACTAAAGAACAGCGTGCATTTGCTAAGGAGGAGTTTGATCGAGAGAAGGAGAGGAGACAATTCCATCAGACTGTAGATGACTTCAATTTACAAAGGGCAGTACAGTTTGTTCCTCGTTTTGTTGAAGCAGAGCCTGAACAGTTTTTCGAAGCATTTGAAAACCAGGCTCAAGCTTTAGGGTGGCCTGAGGTTCATTGGGCGTCACTGGTGCATACTGCGTTGTTTGGTAAGGCACAAGAATTTACTTCTAGCCTGGGAAATACTGATTTTGGTAACTATCGTATTGTGAAAACCACTGTTCTTGGGGCTTATCAATGTATTCCTGCCAAGTATAGGAAAGAATTCAAACTCGGCAGAAGGCAGTTGGGTCAGTCTGCTGTTGACTTTGTCAGACAGCAGACCAGGGCTTTTACAAAGTGGTACAAGGCAAGTGGTATCGCTGATTTTGAAAATTTGAAGCAGCTCATTTTGGTGGACAACCTGCTGGAGTCTGTTAGTCCAGAGGTTCGAGTGTTTCTACAAGATCATTCCTTGCCTACGGCATTGGAAGCAGCCAGGTTGGCTGATACTTTTGAAACTAACCGCTCCTTGTCCGAGCGGTCTTATCTCTTTCCTCAACAGCCTGGTATGAGCAGAGATCGTCAAAGAAAAGTTCCTGAGTGGAGAAATAAAGGTTACATACTCTTTGCATGCAACAGAGTGTCTTTCAGGTGTCAGATTGTGGATAGTTTCTGTAAGGTGTTTGTTAGGTGATGGCATTGTAAAGTGTCTGGCAGATATTGAGTGATTACTTTCTGAAAGGCGTTAGATGAGGACAGCTTAGAGCGCTGACAGGTTTTGGGTGATAACGGATAGTTTCTGGCAGGTGTTGGGTAGTTAATTGTTAGGTGTTCATCTTCATATTCCTGAACAACTGTTCACCAAGATGAGTTGATAACCTTGTTTTCTGTATGACGTGTATGATGAGTTGTCGTATGTATGTTTTGTTATGTATATTACGTATGTTTTGTTATGTACATTGTGTTATTGCATGTTGTCTTATGTTAATTTAATATTAAACAGACTTTAGCCTGAATAGGTTAAATATTGGTTCCCGTTAATTTGCCTCTTCTGATTTTTCTCCTCTTTTTAATCTTCCTGCTCATCATCCATATACTCTTCTGTCCTCTACCTTTCCCCTATCTTACATTCTTTATATCCTTTGCCATCCTTTCATATCTCTTGTTCCTCCCACTACAGATTTATACGGCCTCCATATCATTCTATTTTGTTCCTTCTCTAAATGGGCGAAACATTTCAACCCTTCCTCAGCCCTCTAGATATTTTCAGAAACACCGCATCTCCAAGCTACGGCATCTCTCTATAATAGTCACACCACACATTGTCCTCGGATCATATTGGCTCTTCTCTACTTTATTATTATTATTATTATAATCAAATAGAAGCGCTAAACCTCTTCTCTACTTTAGAATTTAATGGATCTGTATTTACATAATCATAAATTATCCCATCTGCCGACTGAAAGTCTGAGACTCATCATTGTTCTTATTATAATTCAATGAAATATTCAATGTTATTGATTTGTGATCACTGATAAGGAATTTTTTCCACCCAAGTTTCTATTAGTCTCGCTGTCCTCATACTATAATAATAATTTTGCATGGTTTTTCTTGCTTTCTTTGCCAAGGGTTGTGACAATCTCTTACTTGATTTTAAGACTATTCACGAGTCTTCTTGCCAAGCAGGTTATTGCCTCAAGTTTGGTTGTCAAACCAATTTTCTCCCGAATCTGGAATTTTGTGATACATAATTGATTTCAGAAAGATTTGATCTTCAGACAGACAGTTTATTCAGTTGTTGACACTATCATCTTTGAGAAATCTGAAAAATCCAAATAGACTGCTAAAGTGGTCGTCGATAACCTGTTAAGTCACGACGACTCGTATACTAACATGACTGTTGAATGTTTATGTTAAACGTGTTTGGTAAATTATGTTTTTCATATATAAGAGACCATTTTTTACTTTAATCATGATTGGACAAGTCAATATATGAGAAAACAATATAGCTACAGATTTAAAGGGAAAAAAGTATATTTTGATTCAAATCTAGACTGGAGACCTTATTTGGGACTGGGCCGCAGGGCTAGTGACTCCAGAATCGAGTTCAGGAAACCTGTTTCCTCGTCAACAACTGTACATTTGTCCAAAATACAACAAAAATATTTCCCTTTTTTCATCCCTGCTTCAACTTTACTCAGTTTCATCCACTTTCAATTTGTTACAACCATCAACGTGTTTCCCTTTACTATCTTAAACCATTTATCATATATTTTTTGTCATTTGTATTTTTAATAATAAACCTTAAAGATTAAATATACCTTAATAAACTTTAGAGAGAAATAATCAGAGCACTTAACCTGCTCTGCTCTATGAAAAAAATAACTAAGAGATCTTATTCAGTTCTTTAAGATTCTAATTAAATTTGACCCACTTAAATAAGAACCATTTGAAGTGAAAAGTGATTCAGTATTGCGAGATAATGATACGAGAGTCTGAGGCTTGACGTGAAAAACATGTGGAACTCTTTTTATTATAAAACCAAAGTTACAATTACGAAAAATAATGTTTTTCTCTAAGAACTGGTTGGACAATCACCTTTCAGATATTCAATTAGTTGTGATACAGAACAAAGGCTAGATATGGTCACTGATCCCCTTTTCTCTAATTCACAAACTACCTACGATTATTGGTTGACATTGGGCCAACTAATAGTACTAGCACTATAAGTAATAGTTATACTATCTGTAGAAGCTGTGGTCTTCAGCAGTAGTAGCTCTAGTAGTGGAAGTCCTGACTTCATTTCTATCTTTATTAAATGTTCGTTCAACGTCTCTCTTCGTACTGATAATAGTACACGACGGACTGAAAAAAATCTTAAAGTTGTCGTTTTTCAGCTTTTGGGACTGACATCAGCAAGGGCTGTGTGGATCTTATTCCTCTTGCAAGAGTTTATGATCTTCTGTAGCTTAAAGTACTTTTGTAGTAAACAGGTTATGATAAGACTCTTGTTCCCAGAGAAAGTACTTCAGTAAGTGTTGGCTGGGTGAAGAGGTAGATTTGAGGGTGAAGAGGTAGATTTGGATAGAGGAAGAGAAGAGGTGGAGAGGAATGGTTAGGAGATTAAGGAAAAGAGCCGGAGCTAAACTCAGTAGCGTGTCATTGGTTGGCCAGAGTTGGAAGGAAAATGTTGCTTATTGTGCTGACTATATATTTGCTTCTGCAGAGCTGGTTCCGATACAGGTGGCAAAGGACCGGCAGATGGCGGCGCGAGGTTTGCTATTTGCTGATTCTCAATGCTATTTTGATAGATGGAGAAGAAATATAGAATGTTGGCTAGAAAAAAAAAACCCGGGCATCTTTAATTAAGGTCCACTCCTGAAAAGGGCAAGGCAGAAGGATGAGTTAGAGGTTAGGTATAGAGGAGGAGGAGCAGGGTTGTGGTGAGATTGAAAAAGGGTTTTGAGGGTTATGTGACCGTCTTATGATTTCGTCTAGGAATGTTGTCCATGAGTCCTGGCGGGTTTCTAGTCAGTCTATCTTGCCTGCCACTGACCTCTTTCCAGTAAACGTTCAGCGCCGGGGTGCCAGTCCTGCTGTGCAGACTCGTTTGTAGCAAAGTCGCTCCACACCACGCCCAGCACCCAGCGCAGTGAACGGTTCTGAATTTGCTGCAGTTTCAGAACATAGTCTTAACAGCTAGTGAGAGAGCGAGAGATGTATATGTGATGAGTGAGCGGGTGTGAGCCTTTGAGCTTGTATAGTCACCTAAGAGCAGTACTAGCCAAAGCTCTTTTGGCATTGATGTGGGTGTGGAGTCTGAGATTGGAGTCAGTGTTAACTCCAAGGACAGTGGTGTTCCGTGTTCGATAAAATTAGTGCCAAGGATCTCCTAGGCACTAATTTTATCGACCTCGCGTGAGTGCGGTGAGTAACGACGTCAGCTTATGCTAGTGAGAGTTTTGGTGTTCAGGGTCTGGTATGTCGTTTGTGTAAAGGGTCTACAGAGTAGGAGAGAGTACTGAGCCTTACGGTACGCCCGCGTGAAGGAGTCGGTGAGATAGCTTTAAACTTAATTCGCATCGTACAGTCATCAAGGAAGTAGCAGGTACTTTTAACATTCGGAGGTCAAAATGATTACATAGCTTGTAGTTGAGCCCCGCATGCCAGACTGTGTTGAATGCTTTGTCCACGTCCTTAGCAACCTGGGCTGTTGAACATCCTTCGTTCTTATTGATTTGAATGTAGTTCAGAATGATATTGAGGGCTGATTGCGTCGAGCGGTGTTGGCAGAAGCCAAACTGTCGGTCAGTAAGGTGGTGGTTTGTTTCTGAGTCCTTAGTCTTGTGTTAATTAATCGTTCAAAGTCTTTACGAGGATTTCTAGTAGACTGATAGGTCTAATTCCTTGGGTCAGTTGGTCCTTGTGTGGTTTAAGGATAAGCGTGGCAGTAGCAAATTTGAACAAGGGAGGGAAGTAGCCAGAAGCAAGGCAAGCATTGAATAAGTCAGTAATAACGGAAATAACGGAGTCCGGAAGGTGCCGGAGAATATAGTGATGAGTCCAGAAGCACCAGGTACTTTGGGGGGGAAGATGTAAAATTAGGGACTTAACAAGAGGTTGAGAGAAAGGTGTGTTTAAGAGCTGGGTGAAGGTGAGAGGCGAGATGGATGATAGAGTCAAGTTTGGGGGTGTGTCTGTGTGTAGTTCAGTATCTTGTGTTGGAGAGCGGGTGGGTCTGGAGGGTGTGGGGGGAAAATATTTTCCAAGATGTCTTTGAATGCATGTGTAGCCTGTGCTGGGTCTGAAATGTTTATGTTATGTGTTATATGTTTGTAACTAACGTTACAAACGCCTAAGTTACGTCAGTTCAATGTTCCCTTTCCCTCTAAACATAATTCAGCCAGCCAAGATTTTTCAGATTGCACACACCCGTACATTATTATTAAACTTATCGTTAGGCGTAGGATTTATACAACGCCTAATTAACGAGAGGCAATCAGGTTAAATTCAAGGAACACTCACCTGTACAAGCAACTTGGCTCTAAACCTCCGGAAAATATGATCCACGGGGCCTGGTCACAGATTGGACCGAGGGGGCGTTGACCCCTGAAACCCTCTCCAGGTATACATAGGAACAACTAATCCAGAGATTCCTTACTTTAAATAAAATTTACAGCTTTTGTTTTATTATAGTAACGGTATATTTAGATTATGCTACACAGTTTTGGTCACCGTATTACAGAATGGATATAAATGCACTGGAAAACGTACAAAGGAGGATGACAAAGTTGATCCCATGTATCAGAAATCTTCCCTATGAGGATAGACTGAGGGCCCTGAATCTGCACTCTCTAGAAACGCGTAGAATTAGGGGGATATGATTGGAGTATAAATGGAAAACAAGAATTAATTAAGGGATGTAAATAGCCTGCTAAAAATATCTAGCATAGACAGGACTCGCAGCAATGGATTTAAGTTGGAAAGAATCAGATTCAGGAGGGATATAGGAAAGCACTGGTTTGGTAATAGAGTTATGGATGAGGGGAACAAACTCCCGAGTACCGTCATAAAAGCTAAGACGTTGTGTAGTTTTAAAAATAGGTTAGATAAATACATGAGTGGGTGTGGGTGGGTGTGAGTTGGACCTGACTAGCTTGTGCTACTAGGTCAGATGCCGTGCTCCTTCCTTAAGTGAATGTGGCCGACCTGACTAGGTTAAGGCATTGGCTTAAGCCGGTGGGAGAATTGGACTTCCCACGCATGGGCCAGTAGGCCTGCTGCAGTGTTCATTCTTATGTTATATATATATGAAGTGAAGACATGTGCAACACCAGGGTATCTTCACTGACGTTGATATGATTCCCAGGTAACGTCAAGACGCCAAACTCTTTCACTTGTCTTAATCATCTCAGGTTCCCAGATGTTGCACGTGTGTCTTGTTCGTCATCTCCTATGTTCTTGACATCTTTCTTAAGTAGAAAATGGATCACCGCTGCGAGAAACAACCCTGAGACATGTGTCATCTTTGTCTCCTACTCAAGAGTAGCTAAATACTGCATGAGACCCTCTTTAAAATTTAAAGTAGAAGAGAAAAGGTAAAAGACGGAGATAGTATACTTTTTTTTTCATTAAGATGTGCAAATGGGGAGTATGAGAGAGAGCGAGTGAGAGAACAAGAGAAAGTGCGAGAGCGAGAGAAATAAAAAATAGTCAAGAAACCTGGGTTTCATGACTACCTAGCACTTACTTCACAATTAACTTCCGGTACAATCGTCGTACCCAACATTATCGCCACTCAAGTTAATATTACACACTCCCATTACACTTCACACATCAGAATTTCACTTATATTTTTATAAACTGTTTTTTTCGTCCTAGTTGGTGATTGCCTGGCCGTCGGGGGAAGGGGGGTTGAGAATGTATTCCCAGCGTCGTGTTAAATCAATATGCACGAAGCAGATTTACTTCATGTGTCTTCCATCGTAGGCTCTTGATTCAAGGAGATTAATGACCCCTTCGGGCTCAGCGCTCCCCATGATTATTAAAAATAATTGTTCACCAGTGTTTTCCTGTTTTTATGATGGTTTGTCCGTCTAGTGGTCTTGATCCCGGTACTGGGAACGTTCATCTAGAGACGTTTCGAACACCAGGTGGGCGAGACGTCTCATTGAGGAGGGTCTTCATACGTTGCACATGAGTCTTACTTTAAATATTTAGAAACGACTTATCATTTCGAAGAAAAATATTCTTGTATATAAAGTGTTAAGCACTTAGTGCAGGTTAGTGCAGGTCAGTGCAGGTTAGTGCAGGTTAGTGCAGGTGTGCAGGTCAGTGCAGCGTGGTGGTGCAGGTCAGTGCAGCGTGGTGGTGCAGGTCAGTGCAGCGTGGTGGTGCAGGTCAGTGCAGCGTGGTGGTGCAGGTCATTGCATTGTGGTGGTGCAGGTCAGTGCAGCGTGGTGGTGCAGGTCAGTGCAGCGTGGTGGTGCAGGTCAGTGCACCGTGGTGGTGCAGGTCAGTGCAGCATGGTGGTGCTGGTCAGTGCACCGTGGTGGTGCAGGTCAGTGCACCGTGGTGGTGCTGGTCAGTGCAGCGTGGTGGTGCAGGTCAGTGCAGCGTGGTGGTGCAGGTCAGTACAGAGTGGTGCTACACGTCAGTGCAGCGTGGTGGTGCAGATCAGTGCAGCGTGGTGGTGCAGGTCAGTGCAGCGTGGTGGTGCAGGTCAGTGCAGCGTGGTGGTGCAGGTCAGTGCAGTGGTATGGTGCTGGTCAGTGCAGCGTGGTGGTGCAGGTCAGTGCAGTGTGGTGGTGCAGGTCAGTACAGAGTGGTGCTACAGGTCAGTGCAGCGTGGTGGTGCAGATCAGTGCAGCGTGGTGGTGCAGGTCAGTGCAGCGTGGTGGTGCAGGTCAGTGCAGAGTGGTGCTACAGGTCACTGCAGCGTGGTGGTGCAGGTCAGTGCAGCGTGGTGGTGCTGGTCAGTGCACCGTGGTGGTGCAGGTCACTGCACCGTGGTGGTGCTGGTCAGTGCAGTGTGGTGGTGCAGGTCAGTGCAGCGTGGTGGTGCAGGTCAGTGCAGCGTGGTGGTGCAGGTCAGTGCAGCGTGGTGGTGCTGGTCAGTGCAGTGTGGTGGTGCAGGTCAGTTCAGTGTGGTGGTGCAGGTCAGTACAGTGTGGTGGTGCAGGTCAGTACAGTGTGGTGGTGCAGGGTGGTGGTGTAGGTCAGTGCAGTGCGGTGGCGCAGGTCAGTGCACCGTGGTGGTGCAGG
Organism: Cherax destructor; assembly: GCA_009830355.1. Taxonomy (NCBI): domain Eukaryota; kingdom Metazoa; phylum Arthropoda; class Malacostraca; order Decapoda; family Parastacidae; genus Cherax; species Cherax destructor. The sequence continues at coordinate 19,306 of WNWK01030077.1, forward strand.
TCAGTGCAGCGTTGTGAGGGTGATAGTCGTTCTAGAATCCACAAAATTAGAGTTGTCTAAGTTGCTAAGGTTTCTTAGCATAGAATCCACAAAATTAGAGTTGTCTAATTTGCTAAGGTTTCTTAGCAGAGAACCGTGATATATACAGAAAGAGTTTCTTGCTGCCTTCATTACTAGTGTACTATTCCGAAATGCGTACACCACACACTACACACACACTACACACACACTACACACACACTACACACACACTACATACACACACTACACACACACACACTACACACACACTACATACACACACTACACACACACACTACACACACACACACACTACACACACACACACACACACACACACACACTACACACACACACACTACACACACACACACTACACACACACTACACACACACTACACACACACTACACACACACTACACACACACACACACTACACACACTACACACTACACACACACACACACACTACACACACACACACACACACACACACACACACACACACACACACACACACACACACACACACACACAGACCTCGTTAACTTAAAAGAGAAACTAGCTTATCGCACCAACTACGCAAATTTTCGCTAGCACTAACCATTATCCCCACTAACCTCTTCCCTAACTCACCCATACGGGTTTAGTGCTTAAAATAATTACATTATTCTACTGCGTCATACTCGACCTTCCGCTAAGTGATCTTGAAGTGGGTGTTGGCCATTGTGTGACCTGGTTACGTTAAGCATTTACTTTTGAAATAATACCTATCTATCTGTTGATTAAACCACATACCACGGGTGGGGTTCGAACCCGCGGTCAGAGAGTTGATTGTTTTAAGGGTTTGCACTAGCCATGGCACAGTCCAGCTTAAGCACCACAGCTCAAAATGAGTTAGTTGGACGGGAAAGTTAGGTGTAGATGGTGGTAAGGGGATTTGATTGTGGAATATGTCAAACAAAATTTCATGTATCTTGTATAAAGCTTAATTCAGCCATGATAAATGACCTTGAACAGGAAAGATGTTTCTGGATTTGTCCCAGAGAGATGGGAAGCTGGTCAGAGATAGTGGAAGTATTGAAAATCGAAAACCTAGAAAATGTATGAAGTTTCCTAAGCCTGCCAGATATATGTAGTGGGGAAAAAAAAGGTAGTGAACAAGGAGAGGGAATAAAAGTAGTGACCAGGGAGCTGGTAACGCAGGACAGGACAGAGTATACTAAAGACGTTGAGAAAAATGGAAGGAAAAGTAAACAAGAGAATCCAGATCACTGGGCAGAGAGCGAGAAATCAAATTCAGGAAATGTGGGTAGTCAGGATATCTGCAAATATTATACTAAATGAATGTGCCTATATGGGAGAAAATGCTGGTATAAACACACCAGAAAATGGACAAGAAAAGTGTCGTTTAAAAAAAAAAAAGAATGCAGGTACTTCCATCCGGTGATGTGGTCAGTTTTAATGCAACTCAGAGCATGTTATGACCTTAGCTGTAAATACCACCACGTGGAAGGAACACGACGCTTCATAGGAAGCAGAGAAATGAAAAACAAACAGCACCCTTTTATAGACATAGCGAGAAACGATCGGACCCAAGAAAGATGCCAAACTGAGGAATACAACAGATTGGACAGAGTGGCACAACAGTGGTACAAATTAAGCCAGGCATCCACTCAACAGGATCAAATATACAGCAGACAAAGGCATAAGCAATACCAGGCAGTACATTATTAGTGGTACTGACTAAAAATACAACGAACCAAAACATCCCAAATGGTAAATCCTGCTTCCTCTTTGAAATCAAATAAAATCGACATAGATATATTAGTGGGCTCCTCTCAGAAGCTAATGCCATGTTTGGAGCATTTACAGAAACACACACAAGGGATGTTTTGGACTGAGAGATAAAGATAAAAAAAACTATAGCATGTATAGATGCGACAGAGTTAATAGGTCACAGGGAGGAGTAGGACTATGTGAAAGATACTTTGTTTCACAGAATTACTTAATTCTTCGACTGATACAGTAGAAATTCTAGGTATTAAAGTTGAAAATGCGAATCTGGAAATTATCCTAATATATAAACCACCGTCAATCACCTTAGTCAGTCGTTAATCACCCTCATTAGTCGTTAATTACTCTCGTTAGTCGTCCATTACCCTCATAAGTCGTTATGTTTAGAGTGTATATATGAAAAAGTTGGAGTGTGTGTGTGTGTACTCACTTATTTGTGATTGCAGGGGTCGATTCACAGTTTCTGGCCCTGCCATGGAGTGAACACAGGTGGAGTCCTGGACCTGAGGGAAGCCTCAGAGCTAGTTATCCCTGAGTTACCAGACCCTACCACAAGAAGACCAGTGGTTCGTCTTTATGGTTCCCCTTCCCACTCTCTACCATCTTGAGGCTTCCCTCAGGTTCATGTGTCCGCCTGTGTTCCCTCAGGTATTCTCTCTTTCCCACTTTTCATATTTTGGATCATGTTTCCAGGTCTCCATCCGTGGGCCCTTCCTTTTTTCTTTGGTACTTTCTCTAGTTTCGTGTCTCCAGAAGTCTGTCTCCCCTCAGATAAACTCCCTTCCTCATTTTCCTAGCTTCTACATTTTGTTGCTTCTCCAAGGTTAGCGGTTTTTGGCTCCTCCCCAGTCACTTTGCTGGGTGGAAACTTGGTCTTGTCTAGCTGGTCTAGTCAAGTGAGGTCACAGTCAAGAGTGGTCATAGTCAGAAGTGGTCATAGACAGGATTGGTCATAGTAAGATGAACTCCCTTCCTCATTTCCCCAGGTATGGGCCATAGATGAGGTCATAGGTGTGTGTGTGTGTGTGTGTGTGTGTGTGTGTGTGTGTGTGTGTGTGTGTGTGTTTGTTTGATTTCTCTAGTTCTGTGTTTTCAGAAGTCCATCTGTGTCCCCTCAGATGAACTCCCTTCCCCAGGTTCAGCGGTTGTGGCCCCTCCCCAGTGACCTTGCTGGATGGAAACTTGGTCTTGTCTAGATGGTCTACTGCTGAGACTGTCCAGGTGAGTGGAATTACAGGAATTACACCCAGCCACGAACAGTGGCTGGGTGTAATTTCACACCTAATGTAAAAATTTCACACCTAATGTAAAAGAAAAGGATAGTCTGATACATTTGTTCTTGTTTGTATTTAATGATGACTGCTAGTTATGCCACTTATAATTCTGATGTTATTTCTTGTTTGTATTGCTTTTATTGTTACTGATGCTGCGGATGTGGTAAGTGACGGTGGTGAAAGGGCAATGGAGGTAGTCTTAATAAATTGGTTATTCTGCCTCTATTTTGTAACATATCTCTCCTTCATTGTACGTATCTCAAGAGAGTGTAAGCTTAGGGCTCTCAATCTTTGTATGAAAGAGTCCTTGTACAGTGGATTAAGTTTCGTCATCCTTCTCTGTATATTCTCCAATGCATTTATATCCATTCTGCAGTAATCTAAATTAGACCTTATTAATAATGGGTGGGGTCTTGTTGCATATACTTCTTTATATAAATCGAAGCAGAACCATATCCTAATTAGAGTGACTTAGACACTACTGTCTTGGCTTCAGATTTCTACTTACCATAAATATCAAGTCATTTCCATATTTTGCATGATTAGGTTCTATATTAATTCCCGAGGATTAGGATTTGGCACTTTTTCTACACTGAAATATTTCTGCTACTTTTTTCGATCCCACTAGTCTGTCTATATCATTCTGAAGTTCGGTAGTATCTTTCTCTCAACAGATTTTTGTTGGCCTATTTTTGTGTCGTTAGCAAAGTTACGTACGTTTCTCGTTGAACACAAGTGACTTATCCCTTTTCTGGTTTTACCTAAGACTTACTAACTCTCTGTCGTACAAAAATGGCAGAATATGCCGAAATCTTGTGGGAAATGAAGATTAATGCATACACTCCACATCTCCAATACTAATATCATTACTAGTACTACAATTATCCCCGCTATTAATATCACTTGTACTATAATTATTCCCACTACTAGTACTACAATTATCTCCCCTACTCGTACTATAATTATCCCCACTACTAGTACTACAATTATCTCCATTACTAGTATCACTGCTAGTACTTCGACTATCACCACTACTAGTACAACTATCACCATTACTAGCTATATATTGTAACCACTACTACTGCTGCAACTATCCCCACTATTAGTATCACTACTAGTAGTACTATACCCACTAGTATCAACTACTAGCAATATAACTATCACCAGTACTAGGACTATAGTTCTCACTACTACCAGTACGACAACTATCCTCACTACTAGAATCACTACTAGTACTTCAACTATCACGAGTACTAGTACCATAGTTATTGCCACTACTGGAATTAAATTGTCAACACGTCAAGCTAAGGATCACCACTAAAGCAACAAGCATCACCACAACCAGTACTACAAGCATCACCCTTACTAGTGCAATTATCACCATTAGTACTACTATCACCACTA
>WNWK01030078.1:0-23802 GCA_009830355.1 Cherax destructor
CCCTCATCCACCAGTCTGTTGAGCACCTTTTCCATTCGATTCACCAAAACTTTTGCAAAAAAATTATAATCGGCGCAAAGCAAGGTGAGGGCTCTATACCCACTCAGCGCTCCACCATCTCCTCCCTTCGGCACCAAGACCACCACTCCTATTCCCCCATACACCTTCCTGATTTCATGGCATTTAACACATTTAGTAACACCCTCTGCAATACATCCCAATGAGTGACATAAAAGTCCCCAGGAATCCCATCCATACCCGGTGTTCTCCCTAAGTTCAACCCCTTCACTGCTTGCCACAAATCCTCCTCCATAATTTCTCCCTCCATGACCCTTCTATCCTCATCACTAATTTCCCTACACACCCCATCCAAGAGTATCTCCCTCTCCTCCGCCCCACCCACCTCATTCCTCCTCTTACACTGGAACCAAACTCTGGCATACTCACTCATCCCCTCCGTTGTGTGTAACACCTTCCCCAGTCTGTACCCTCCCATGCCTTCCTCTACCTTCAGCGACATCACCATCATGCTCTTCCTCCAACTCCTAAATCTTTGCAACACCATAGCCGACGGTTTGTTACCCCAAAAAACGTCTTCTAACCCACTACGCACCCTGATCACCTGAAACCTTTCATTTTGAATATCCTTCAACTGTTCCTGTAACCTCCGTACCTCCTCCTGCGATCGCCCTACCCCACCCCCTTGACATTCCCGCAACTGAGCCTCCACATATTTTTGTAAACCAAACCTCAGCCTCGCATCCTCTCTTCCCTCCCTCTGATAATATTCCCGTATTGCCACCTTTGCCCTCACAGTCCACCATGCTACTATATCCCCAATCCCCCTCCCACCATGCAGCAAAAGTTCCTTGATGCCCAACCCTGTGTAACAAACGGGTATTTAACTTCCAATAACTAGGGTACACCATAGCTACTCCCTCCCACCGAAGATCAACTAAAACACCCTGATGATCTGAAAACCCCACGTCTACACAACTCACATTGCCCACCCCAACATCCCCAGTAACATAAATCCTATCAAGCCTTGCAGCATAACCCCTACGAAAGAACGCATACTCGACATTCCACCCCTCACCCCTTACGACATCTACCACCCCAATCGCTCCCAATACCTCCCGCAACACCCCCAGAACACAACCAGCTCCCCTAGGTTCTACATCTTTCCTCCGTATGACACAATTCTAATCTCCCGCTACCAAGGGCAGCCTATGAAACGCATAAACTAGCTCCTCCCTGACAATCTCTTCCTTTACCTGATGGCTGCTTACTGCCGGCATGTACACCCCAATAAAACAAAATTGTACATCTCCCCACATACCCTCCACCCGGACTATCCTCCCTCCCTCCTCCCACGCTTTCAACCGAAAAGGGCTGGACAAACATATACCTATCGCAACCCCACCCTTGACATTCCCGGAACTACCAGTGTACATCTCATAACCATTCAATCTCAACTTTCTACCACACCTAAAATTGTGCTCCTGAAGGAAGCACACATCCGCTTTCAAACGTCTCAGTCACTTCTACCCACTTTCTCTTTACACTTGAAAGCCTCATTGGGGGTTTCCCTCTCTGCTTCGGCTGTTTCAACATACCCAGGGTGACATTCCCCTTCTGATCTTCTCCCTCTGTCACAAGATGCCGCTACGTGACCCGTACCTCCACACAGTCTACACGTCCTCAGTTGCCCAGCATACGTAATGGACAAAATGGTAACTAACTAACACTTGGGTACGGAACATCTCCATCATCACATATGAGGGAATCTGTCTCCTCAGTGACATTTTAATGGAGAATGAGCCTTCCGGCATACCGGTGTAGAGACCCTGGGCCCACCGACCCACCATTATGGCCTGGATGACTCCATATTGTTGAAATACCTCCTTCACATCAACCTCACATGCCTCAAAGGGGATATTTCGAACTTTTATCCATGTATAATGGGTCAAAACATCTCTCAGCCGAACCTCCAAGCCGGAATTGATAACTAACCTCTTCTCTTGATAGTCGTCCACTAGTTTTTCATAATCGCTGCCGGTGGTAAACTTTACAAATATTTGTGCTGCTCCATTCAACGATACTCCGTACATGTCCTCAGCAGAGATACCATACGTGTCCCATAAAATCAGGAGCAGAAGAACATCGGCGTTGCTAGGGTATACAGCCCCTAGGAGCAGCTCTATACAAACAGTATTACTCTCCTCCTGTAGCTCTCTGCCATCTTGTAGAAAATAAAGTTGATCTGTTTCGCCACCAGAGCTCCAGTACAGCACACCCTACCACCACGAAGGCTGGGTAGCGAATAAACCACATATTACAGCAACTTGAACTGCAAACAGCATTGCACCTACATATAAGTATATCTCCAAGCCAGCCATGCATATACAGTGAACTATTCCAATGACTCCATCGTCTTGGATACTCACCCATGTCTACTTGTTGGGGTGTAACTCAGGTTTACAGAATGTCACGATTAATCTGGATCTCCACCTATGGATGTGTGGGGGTGTACACACAGGTTAAAACAGCATGTGCACACAGGCTTTTATTAGGAAGATATAAAATAACCTTCTGTTCTTCACAGAACTGTATTTAAATATGATAATAGTCTATTACTGCTTGACTCAATTAAGGGAATGATAAACTTCATCGTGGATCTTCACCCATGGATATATAGGGACGTCACTCTAGTCCAGAGAGCGACAATAATACTCCATTCCACACCCATGAATAAGAGGGGATGTCACTCTTCCTCCAGAGAAAGACACTCTCCTCCTGCATTCCCACCCAGGGATGTGTGCAAATGTCACTCAGACTCACATAGTTTACCTTAGATGCGTGATTTATGTAAAATTAATGATATTAAAATTTTTGTTGTTAATTATTTATGTGGATTTGGCGGTATATTTTACAAACTTTATCTTGTTGACTTTGTTGAAAGAAAAAAATTCGTTAGACTAAGTGTTCACATGAATCTTTTTTCTTACATAAACTCTATAACAAAGTCAGTTCATATATTTATTTTATTATTTAAAATGCATTACACACACACACACACATACATATATATATATGTCGTGCCGATTAGGTAAAACTGGTCAATTAGCAAGAACTCATTAAAAATTAAGTCCTTTCTAAATTTTTCTCTTATACGTTTAAATATATATTTTTTTTCATTTATGTTAATGTAAAAATTTATAATTTTGTACCAAAAGAAACTTTGAAAACCTACCTAACCTTATTACAACAAGCGCAATTTAATTTAGCCTAACCCAACTAAATATATTTTAGATACGTTTACAATAATTTAATAATAAACAAACACAATGAAATATATTTTTTTCGTTATGTTCAGAATGATTTTGGCGAAATTATTGCATACACAAATTTTCACTTGTCTTATATGGCAAGGTGAGCGTTGCTATTTAAGCCAAAATCGCAAGTTTTACCTAATCGGCACGACATATATATATATATATATGTATGTGTGTGTGTGTGTGTATTTTGAAATAATGTCAATAAAATAATTAATTCATTTATGAAACTGTCGCGTACCCTAGCAGTGATGGCATGTATCTTTTTTTGGGTAGTATTTGCTGTACCAGAGCATCACTCACCCAGGCAGCTAGGCAATAATTAAAGCTGGCCGTGCTTTTGCAAGCCTCCTTCGTCTCTCATCTGTGTGGTGAAGGGTTGATCCCCTGGATGACGTACATGTCACCAAGCCACAGACTTGAAGGCTTCTCTGTCAGTTTTAATGGTGTAATCAAGACGTAAAGCGCTGTGTATGGATAACATGCAACTAATCCAACCACCGTCGTCATACATCTTATAAATTCTTGTTCTGTCAGGTGTTTTATGTGATCGGTGACCAAAATGCGACTTTGTGGCATGACTCACGAAATCGTAATGCGGGGATAGAACACGCGATCAGAGAGCGCGTCGGTCTGGAGTGTTATGACTCTCTGATCGCGGGTTCTAGCCCCACCCGTGGCATGTTTGTCCCACACTTTATAGCTTTATCACAACTGGTAATTAATGAATGAAAACTTGATATGCTACCGGGAAAATCAAGCACACACTGGCTTGAGTAATGTGATTGCAATCTCTGCACAAATTGAGAGATATGTTCTGCTTCTCTCAGTGCATACACGTTTAGAAAGATATTCCCCTAAGAATATATAGATATACGTTTTTGTATACTGCTTAATTAAAAATAATCTAATCCCTAGATACAAAGAGATATTTTCACCTGTCGTTGTAAATAACCTTATTTTCCCACTAATGACAGTCCTCTTATAGATCACTCAAGGATCCCCAACAAGGTAAACATTGAAATACAAATATGCTATTATTCAATATGTACAAAAGAAACAGCAACATATTTTAACTTTGTAAGTTAAATGGACACAGATAGAACGAATGTGACATTTTACTGTGGGGACGTTTCGCTGTCCAGGTTTGGCAAGCTTTACAAAGCTCCTGGAGAGCGAAACGTTGCCACAATAATATATCACATTAGCTGCATTTGTGTCTATTTATCTAAAATCTTAACGATAATAATTCTGGTATTATTACAATTTTTTCATTGCTTAATTAAACATACGTAACAAAAATATCCTAACTGCCATAATCTATTTATCAATTTCCAAAAAAAAAATGCATTAGGTTTTTCTTATGTGAGAGAATATTAAAGATACTCCCGACAAGTTAAAAAAAAGTGTCCCTTGTTCATTACCTTCATGCCGAAGCATTATATCGCTTTGCCTCATCTAAACTTCTTGTGTGCTGACTCACGAAATCGGAAATTCAGTGAGCCGAGGGATGCATGGTGGTGTCGCTAACCCCTGTACTGGTGTCACCTGAAGTTTTCAGTGATATGAATGACGATTAACGTAGTTTACCTGAAGTTATTTTATTTGCCATATCATGATGATATATGTTTGCTTGCGCCTCAGGCATGACTTTTGCTGCTATGTCTGCCGTGAGATTCATTCCTCTTTCTGATTTTTAAAAGTTTCCTCCCTCTCAAATGGTACTATTTAAGAGACCATTCTCTTGGATGACACTCATTCTCTGGTTTCAGTCTCAAGTGGTACTCTTCCTCTGGTTTCAGTCTCAGTGGTACTCTTTCCTTGGCTTTAATCTCATTGGTACTCTTTCTCTGGTCTTAGTCTCAGTGGTACATTTTGTCAGGCCTTACTCTCAGTGGCAGCCTTCCTCTGGCCTCCCTCTTTCTGGAGTTTCTACTGGTGTCTGGGGTCTTGCTGTTTTTATGATGTTGTATTGTCTTAGAAGTGTCCACTTGTTTCCATTAATGCTGGCATTCCTTAGGAGTTTTAGCTTTCTTCAGAAGTTCTAATTTTGTTCAGTAAGGTTAGCTTACTCCAGGAGTTATAGCTTTTACAATTACTGCTAGTTTTCTTGATGAGTTGAAGCTTTCTTCATGAGTGTTAGTTTCTCATTAAGCCTAGTTTTCCTCTGGAGTGACTGCTTTCTTCAGGAGTTATTGTGTCTTTTTTAGAGTAACAGCTGTCTTTAGGAGTGCTATATTTAAGGATGAGTAATAGCTTTCTTCAGGAGTACTAGATTTAATGAGTAGAGCTAGCTTCATGAAAACTAGCTTCATTTATTAGTGCTAACGTTCTTAAGGAGTGCTCGTTTTCTTCAGAATCTCACCCTTATTTCAAGAATGCTAGCTGTCTTCTTTAGAACTAGCTTTCTTCAGGAGTGCTAGCTTTCTTCAAGCATGCTAACGTTTTTTTCCGGTCAGCCCTTCAAGAGTGCAAGCTTTAGAGTCGATAATACTCACCTACTCAGCAGACGGAATATCAAACCTCCACACTGCTTATGTTGAATTCTCCGTCTGGGTTAAACAGAAAAAGAACAGAGTCTCTACTACTACTACTTGTGCAAAAAAAAAGCACTGAATTAAAGTACTGGTCAGTGAAGAGGAAATGATAGCTCTAGGCCTTTTGGTATTGCAATCAACGCATCATCAGGAACATGCAATGTTGCATAAATGAGTAAGAGGTCTGGGAATATCCGTTCAATGGAAGGACTCCAGCTAGATTGCATCAAACATATATGTCAGGCGCCAGAAAGATGAAGGCAAGATATTAAAACAGTAGTATTAAGACTCATAAGGAAACCCATCGACATTAAATATTTAGTAATTACATAGCAAACACTACATTAGTATTATGACAACTATCACTGCACCGTCAGGCTTCATATGGTATCAATATATAAGACTTTAATATACTGATCCTAAAGTATCTTGCATCTATCAGTGTGGGATTTTTTAATCACAGGAAAATGTAGGAGCAGCAAAAAGGTAAATCTTTCGTATTTCCAGAGGCCCGCCCAATACCTCAGGTAAATGCCAGTTTTTCCATAAGGTTAATTAGGAGTAGCAAGAGATACTCAGTTCTTCAGTATATAGATACATTTGCGACAATCTAATGAGCTCAGGTAGGAATCAGGCTTCAGATTGTATACAATGCCTTCAGTTATAAAGTTATCTAATTTGAATAAGCCATCACTATTATTATATAATGAACTTTTATTGTGTTTTATAATTGCCGATTCTACAATATTTCGTTGAAGCCAAGAGCAGCAGGACCAATGATTGTGGCTTCTGACCAATTTTCAGAGTTTTTGCAAACCGTAATGTGGCTGAAAATCGCATTTGATTCTTGTGTAAATACCGGTGTTTCTTTACCTCCTCCTCGGTTACATGTACTATGTCCAGCACTTGCTGGTGCACACTACCACCTTGATTTGCTGGAAGGTTCTCTGTCTCCATTGTGAATACCTCCCTGAATCTCGAGCTAAGCTCTTCACATACTCCCTCGTCACTCCCTGTGAGCTCCCCTCCTTCCTTCCTCAGCCTGATTACCTGATCTTTGACTGTTGTTTTGCTCCTGATGTGACTGTATGACAACTTTGGGTCTCTCCTTATCCATGTATATTCATTTCAGGCTCTTCATCTTAACTGTTTTCCTGAGTCCTTCGCCTTCTGTACCTAAAGTCAGTACCTGACCAACCGGGCTGTGGTTCGTACGTCAGTTTGAGTGCGGCCGGCAGTAACACTTTGGTTGATCAGACCCTGATCCACAATGAGGCCTGGTCTCAGACCGAGACGCAGGGGCGTTGACCCCCGAAACCCTCTCCAGGTAAACTCCAGGTAGCACACTTGGCTTTGTCCTCTCCACACTTCCTGATAAACCATGGGCTCTCACTAGTATTCTCGTTGTTTCTGTTGCCCCTTGGCACATCTCTACTGCCTCCCTGCACCTTTTGGTCATCATTTCGTTTACTTTCTTCCCCTCTAGTTCATTTGCCCACTGCGCCTCATGTAGAAATTTTCTCATACTACCGTAGTCCCCTTTTTGGAAGTTTGTCTTCTCCAAGCCTGCTCGTACTGCTTCGCTTTTCATTGTTAACTTCGCTAAACAAACCATACTACGGGTGGGGTTCGAACCCGCGATTGCTAGTGCCTAGTGGCCTTTTCTGTGTGATATACCCTATGTCTAAACTTTTCAAGGTAAATACAAGTTCCAGCCTTGCTGATTCATCATCTCTCTCTTTCTGGTTGTGTCCCTAACATGTTCGTACATGACGGTTTCCAGTGCCACCGCCAGCATATTTGCTCTCCACGTCTCTGGTCCCCATTTGGTTCCAGATTCTCCCAGTCAATCGTCATATGGTTGAAATCCCCATAATTATTATTTTTGCCCTGCTCATAAGGGCCCTTCTGGCAACCTCAGCTAGTGTGTTCACCATCACTCGGTTGCTCTCGTCGTTTTCCTGTCTTGGCCTCCTGCTGCTCTGTGGCATGTTGTACTTCACTGCTATCATCACTTTTGGGCCCCTAGTATGAAGTGTTCCAACTCCACTGGTTGATGATGAGCAGTGCAACTCCTCCTTCCCCTCTATTACCCCTGTCTTTCCTTTGGATCTGATATCCAGACAGGAAGACTGCATCTGTTATCACTTCTGTGAGCTCTGTCTCTGTGAATCCTGTGTTGTCCGGGGATGCCTCAGTGATTCTTTCCTGCCACTTCTCACTCCTATTTGTAATTCCATCTGCATTGGTGTACCACAGTTTCAGCTACCTTTCTAGAACTGTATTCTGGGGAGTTGGATGGGTTGGTGTTGGATGTGGGTGTGGTAGGCAGGTCAGGAAGTTTTAGTACTTTGCTGGTGTGGGAGTATTAGTGCTGGGAGTATGAGGACTGTGGGTGTTGAGTGTGGCTTGGCTCTGGTTATTGTGTTTGGTTGATGTGTGGCAGGGTTCATGGGAGATGATGTGGGTGATTCTTTGTGCAGTTGTATTTGCTGTTCCCTTTGAGGCTGTGCTCCTCTGTCTGTTGGTATCCTGTCCCTGTTTCCTGTTCTGATGCCTTGTTACTTTTTCTCTTATTTGTTCACTTTCTTTTTGTGTTCAGTCACGGTCGAGGTACACTCACTGGTATTTCTGGGAGCCCTTTAACAGTGGTTTCTACTCCAGGATTTTGTTTCGTATAGTTTTTTACTTGAATGACAGTTTGTTCAGTTCTTTTCCCTCAAGTACCACCCAAGTCTCTGAAAATTTGTCAGTTGGGTCATGTTCTCTCCTATTACTGCAATAATGCTCTCATTTTCTTTTACCTCTTCCTCTCTTCTTTCGTCATACTTCTTCCCTTCTGCCTCATGTAGCCCATGAATAATGAGTATCCTCTTCCTTTTCTCAACCCATTTTGTTTTCCTCTGTATCTCTGGGTCCAATAAAAGTATCTGCTTGGTTGTCTCCCTTCTCATCTCCCAGATGTACCGGCAGCCTGGTATTGCTTCCACAAGGGACTTCCTTGCTCTTTCCCCTCCTTCAATCCTCTCACTGTTTGGTGTTGTTCCTTCACCCAGCTCCTTGCTCCTATTGGTCCTTGCCTCTGAATTCGGCTCCAGCATTTCCAGTTCCTCCACCAGTCTCTGCATCCTTGTCTCCAGAGTAAGAACTCGTGACTCCCACTTCTTGCCCATTCTTGACCATTGTGTTGCAAAACTCACTTAGCTTCTTTTACCACTCCAATTCCATTGTGCACGTGATCCTTTCTGCAAATGCTTCTTGTTCAACCCAGCTATGCCCGATACCCTTGTGTGTGTGTGTGTGTGTTGGTATGTGTGTGTGTGGGGGGGGGGTGAGAGGTTAGCGAGTGTTGGGGGATCTGTGTGTGAGTATTTGGGGTGTTAGTGTGTGCACTCATCTAATTCTACTCATCTAATTGTAATTGGAGGGTTGAGTCATAGCTCCTGACCCTGCCTCTTCATTGGTAGCTACTAGGTCATTCTCTCCCTGCTCCATGAGCTTTATCATACCACATCTTAAAACTATATATGAATCCTGCCTCTACTACATCATTTTCCAGACTTTTCCACTTTCTAACAACTCTATTGCTGAAGAAATACTGCCTAACATCTCTCTGGCTCATCTGAGTCATCAACTTCTAATTGTGACCCCTTGTTGCTGTGTCCCATCTCTGGAACATCCTGTCTTTGTCCACCTTGTCAATTCCTCTCACTTTTTCAAATGTCGTTATTATATCCTCCCTATCCCTCCTGTCATCCAGTCTTATCAGGTCGATTTAATTTAACCTTTCTTCATTGGATATTTCCCTCAGCTTCGGGACTAGTCTTGTTGCAAACCTTTGCACTTTCTCTAATTTCTTCACATGCTTGACCAGGTGTGGGTTCCAAACTGGTGCTGCATACTCCAATATGGTTCTGATGTACTTGGTGTACAGAGCCATGAACAATTCCTTACTGAGGTATCTGAACACTATTCTTAGGTTTGCCAGACGCCCATATGCTGCAGCAGTTATTTGGTTGATGTGTGCCTCAGGAGATGTGCTCGGTATTATTCTCACCCCAAGATTCTTTTCCTTGAGTGAGGTCTGCAGTCTTTGGTCCCCTGGCCTGTACTCTGTCTGTGGTCCCCTTTGTCCTTCCCTGATCTTCATGACTTTCCATTTCGTAGGGTTAAATTCCAGCATCCAATTGCTGGACCAGGCTTGAAGCCTGTCCGGTCCCTTTGTATTCCTATCTGATCCTCGTCCGATTTAAATCTCCTCATTAACTTCACATCATCTGCAAACAGGGACACTTCTGATTCTATCCCTTACGTCATGTTATTCACATGTACTAGAAACAGCTCCGGTCCTAAGAGGGCTAAGGAGGGGTTACTGAGATGGTTCGGACATGTAGAGAGGATGAAACAAAATAAAATGACTTCGAGAGCACATGAATCTGTAGTGGAGGGAAGGCGGGGTAAGAGTCGGCCTAGGAAAGGTTGGAGGGAAAGGGGTAAAAGAGGTTTTGTGTGCGATGGGCTTGGACTTCCAGCAAGCATGCGTTAGCGTGTTAGATAGGAGCGAATGGAGACAAATGTTTTTTAGGACTTGACGTGCTGTTGGAGTGTGAGCAAAGTAACATTTATGAAGGGATTCAGGGAAACCGGCAGGCCGGATTTGAGTTGTGGAGATGGGAAGTACAGTGCCGGCACTCTGAAGGAGAGGTGTTAATGTTGCAGTTTTATAACTGTAGTTTAAGCGCACCTCTGGCAAGAGAGTGATGGAGTGAATGATGGTGAAAGTTTTTCTTTTTCAGACCCCTCAACCTTGGTGGGAAACTGATAATGTGTTAATAAAAAAAAAGTGGCAGCACGGGAGCCCTGCTATGGTTGTTACACTCGTGACAGTGTGTACACACATAGTTGTGGTTACAGGGGTCGAGTCATAGCTCCTGGTCCCGCCTCATCACTGGCCGCTACTGGGTCACTCTCCCTGCGCCATGAGCTTTATCATGGTTCCTGCCTCCACTACATCACTCTCCAGAGTATTCCACTTCCTGACAACTCTGTGGCTGAAGACCTTCCTCACATTCCTATGACTCATCTGAGTCTTCTACTTCCAGTTGTGACCTTTTGTTGCTGTACTCACCTAATTGTGGTTGCTGGGGTCGAGACTCAGCTCCTGGCCCCGCCTCTTCGCTGTCCGTTACTGGGTCTCTGCTCTCCCTGCTCCATAAGCTTTATCATACCTTGTCTTAAAACTATGTATGGTTCCTGCCTCCATTATATCTTTCTCTAGACTATTCCACTTCCTGACTACTCTGTGGCTCAATAAATGCTTCCTAACATCTCTGGAACATTCTGTCCCTATCTACCTTGTCAATTCATCTCAGTATATTTTATGTCGTTATTATGTACCCTCTATCTCTCCTGTCCTACAGTGTCGTCAGGACGATTTCCCTTAACCTCTCCTCATAGCACATACTCATTATTTTCAGGACTAGTCTAGTTGCAAACCTTTGTAATTTATATAATTTATTAATATTCTTGACCAGATGTGGGTTCCTTACTGGTACTGCATAGCCCAATATGGGCCTGAAGTACACGGTGTACAGAATCTTGAATAATTCCTTGCTAAGGTTTTGAAACACTATTGTTAGGTTTGTCAGGCGCCCATATGCTGCAGCAGTTATTTGGTTGATGTGCGCCTTAGGAGATGTGATCGATATACTGCTAATTCCAAGGCCCTTTTCCTTGAATTGAATAAGGTTTGCAGTCTTTGGCCCCCTATCCTGTACTCTGTCTGTGGTCTTCTCTGATCTTCCCCAATTTTCATGACTTCGCACTTGGTAGGGTTAAACTCCAGGAGCCAATTGTTGGATCAGGCTTGCAGCCTGTCCGGGTCCCTTTGATCCTCATCCACTTGAATTCTCCGCATTAGCTTCACGTCGTCTGCAAAGAGGAACACCTCTGAATCTATCCCTTTTGTCATGTCATTCACATGTGTGTGTGTGTGTGTGTGTGTGTGTGTGTGTGTGTGTGTGTGTGTGTGTGTGTGTGTGTGTGTGTGTGTGTGTACTCACCTGTATACTCACCAATATGTGGTTGCAGGTGTCTAGTTGAAGATGAATGGTTCAGAGAACCGACAAGTTGATAAATTAGACATATGCAACACTTGGGTATATTTATTGAGGAAACGTTTCGCCACACAGTGGCTTCATCAGTCCATACAAAGGAGAATGGTGAAGAATAGGAGGAGGAGTTTGAGGTGGTCAGTCCCTCAACCTTGAGTCGATGTTGCCAGTCCATCAATCTTGAAAAGAATACAGCATATGTGCGAAGAGGAAGCTTATACACCGTAGGCAGGAGAGGTGCAGCAGTCGTATTAAGATCTTGGGATCTTAATACAGGGGATTCGTCACTTGCCTAACCCTTGGGCACGACATAATTCCACATTGGCCAAATGTGACACCACCTACGACTGCTGCACCTCTCCTGTCTACGGTATATAAGCTTCCTCTTCGCACATATGCTGTATTCTTTTCAAGATTGATGGACTGACTACATCGACTCAAGGTTGAGGGACTGATTACCTCAAACTCCTCCTGTTCTTCACGATTTTCCTTTGTATGGACTGATGAAGCCACTGTATGGCGAAAGAAAGGAATTTATAGGCGCATAAAAAGAGGTGATAGTCATCTTATAAATCAGTAAACAGACATTAAGAGCGACGTTAAAAAAAGGGATAAGAAAAGCTATACGGGACAATGAAATTAAAGTTGCTAGGGATTCAAAAACTAACCCAAAAAGTTTTTTCCAGGTTTATAGAACAAAAGTTAGAGATAAGATAGGTCCCGTTAAAAATAACGTTGGACATCTTACTGACAAGGAGAATGATATGTGCTCTATTCTTAATAATTATTTTCTCTCGGTTTTCACACAGGAAGACATTAATAATATCCCAGTCATTAATTTTTATAGTGGCCCTGAAGAAGATAAATTATGTAATATCACAGACACTAGCGAAATGGTTATGAAACAAGTAGACCGAATGAAATAAAATAAATCGCCGGGTCCTGATCAACTTTTTGCAAGGGTTCTTAAGGAATGCAAAATTGAACTCTGTGAACCATTAAGTAATATTTTTAATCTATCTCTTCAAACAGGTGTAGTGTCTGATATGTGGAAGATGGCCAATGTAATTCCTATTTTTAAAGCAGGGGACAAGTCACTACCATCAAATTACCGCCCGATAAGCCTGACCTTAATTGTAGGTAAATTACTAGTGTCCATTATAGCTGATATTATAAGAAGCTATCTGGATAAACATAATTTGATTAATGATACTCAGCAGGGATTCACGAGGGGCCATTCCTGCCTAACTAATATATTAACTTTCTTTGGTAAAGGTTTTGGGGATGTTGATCACGATAAAGAATTCGATATTGTTTATTTAGATTTTAGTAAGGCCTTTGATAGGGTACCGCACCAGAGACTGTTAAAGAAAGTGGCAGCTCATGGCATTGGGGGAAAAGTGTTGCCATGGATCGAGTCATAGCTCACCAATAGGAAGCAGAGAGTGTGCATAAATGGGGTTAAATCCGAATGGGGATCTGTAACAAGTGGCGTTCCACATGGATCAGTCTTAGGCCCGTTGTTGTTTATAATATATCAATGACCTTGACGAGGGAATTACTAATGATATGAGCAAATACGCCGACGAAACGAAGATAGGTAGGATAATTGATTCAAACGTTGATGTCATGGAACTTCAGGAGGATTTAGACAAACTTAATTTATTGTCAGAAAAGTGGCAGATGCAGTTCAATGAGGATAAATGCAAGGTTCTGAAGCTAGGGAGTGTCCATAACCCTAGCACTTATAAGTTAATTAATGTAGAACTTAGCCATTCAGATTGCGAAAAGGACTTAGGGGTTATGGTAAGCAGCAACCTTTAAACCAAGTGAGCAATGCTTAAGCATACGTAATAAGGCAAATAGATTACTGGGATTTATATCAAGATGTGTAAGCAACAGAAGTCCAGCGGTTATATTACAGCTTTATACATCATTAGTAAGGCCTCAACTAGATTACGAAGCACTGTTCTGGTCTCCATATTACATAATGAATATAAATTCGTTAGAAAACATTCATCGTAGAATGACTAAATTAATACATAGCATTAGAAATCTTCCGTATGAAGATAGATTGAAGACCCTTAAATTACATTCACTTGTAAGATGAAGAATGAGGGGAGATATGATCGAAGTATACAAGTGGAAAATGAGTATTAACAAAGGGGATATAAATAAGGTCTTGTTACATTGATGGTACACCAGTAGTAAGTTGCTTCCCTGTTCACTATGATAGTTGTTGGTACTCGCACAGTATGTACCATCCGTACTCTGTATCATAATTATATTACGAGTAAACCTTTGCTGTGTGGCCACCCTACACTGTATGAAGATTACATTGTATTACCAACATTTTAAAGTGCTCCTGTCTGATATTAAGGTCAGCTTCGACTGGTGAAACAAACAGGAGCCAGCGACCAAACTAGTGAGACAGAGACATAACACTCTACCCTGTGTTGGGCCAAGGTCCTGCTCATAACCAATCATTCTCACTCGTATGTTCGTATTAGTTTCATTGACACTGCTTGACATTACTCTTCTGCGCGTCTTCAACACAGATGTCAAATCCAATTTGTTTCTAAATTATATGTTATACTATTTTCTACATTCATTCCAATATAATATCCTGAATCTTTTTCACTGCCTTTTCTAATATCCTTTCCCTTTTTTCAATATCACTCCCAATTTCCTTTCTAAATGTACTGAGTTTGTGTGCTGTCCTGTTGAATGGACCTCCGACAGTCTGTGTCTCTACTAAAGGGGATGTAGGAATAAGCAGATGAGACACACAATAGTAATCCCACACCATCCGTTGCAATTCCCTCATCAGTCAAACCCTGTTGGTTGCATGCATCATTAACATAATTAGTAAACACAGCTTATTATTTCATGGTTATAAAGTATCCATATAGCTTATTATTTCATGGTTATAAAGTATCCATGTAGAGGTACCTTAAGAGGTTGCCTGATTTTTTCCCTTTTATTTTTGTTATTTTATTTGGTATTATGTCAACACTTGTTCGGTTTTCTTTCAACACTTATGTGCGATAACGGGGACCAGATTCATAAGAACATAAGAAAGGAGGAACACTGCAGCAGGCCTGTTGGCCCATACTAGGCAGGTCCTTCACATTCCATCCCACTAACAGAATATTTGTTCAACCCAATTTTCAATGCTACCCAAGAAATAAGCTTTGATAATTCTACCCACCCATGTGCGAGTCCCACTCAAATCCAACCCCTCCCACTCATGAATTTATCCAACCTAAATTTGAAACTACCCAAGGTCCTTGCTTCAATAACCCTACTAGGCAGACTGTTCCACTCATCAACTACCCTATTTCCAAACCAATACTTTCCTATATCCTTTCTAAATCTAAACTTATCTAACTTGAATCCATTATTGCGGGTTCTCTCTTGGAGAGATATCCTCAAGACCTTATTTATATCCCCTTTGTTAATACCCATTTTCCACTTGTATACCTCGATCATGTCTCCCCTCTTTCTACGTCTTACAAGTTAATGTAATTTAAGGGTCTTCAATCTTTCTTCGTAAGGAAGATTTCTAATGTTATGTATTAATTTAGTCATTCTACGCTGAATGTTTTCTAACGAATTTATGTCCATTCTGTAATATGGAGACCAGAACTGAGCTGCGTAATCTAGGTGAGGCCTTACTAATGTAGTATAAGCTGTAGTATAACCTCTGGACTTCTGTTGCTAACACTTCTTGATATAAATCCCAGTAATCTATTTGCCTTATTACGTACGCTTAGGCATTGCTGTCTTGGTTTAAGGTTGATGCTTACCATCACCCCCAAGTCCTTCTCGCAATCTGAATGGCTAAGTTCTGCGTTATTTAACTTATAAGTGCTTGGGTTATGGACACTCCCGAGCTTCAGAACCTTGCATTTATCTACATTGAACTGCATCTGCCACTTTTCTGACCACGATTTGAGTTTGTCTAAATCCTCCTGAAGTTCTATGACATCTATGTTTGAATCAATTATCCTACCTATCTTCGTGTCATCGGCGAATTTGCTCATATCACTAGTAATTCCCTCATCAAGGTCATTGATATATATTATAAACAACAACGGGCCCAAGACTGATCCCTGTGGAACGCCACTTGTTACAGATCCCCACTCGGATTTAAGCCTATTTATGCACACTCTCTGCTTCCTATTGGTGAGCCATGACTCGATCCATGACAGCACTTTTCCCCCAATGCAATGAGCTGCCACTTTCTTTAACAGTCTCTGGTGCGGTACTCTTTGAAAGTCCTTTCTATAATCTAAATAAACAATATCGAATTCTTTATTGTGATCAACAGCCTCAAAAGCTTTACTAAAATAGGTTAATAAATTAGATAGGCCGGAACGGCCCCTTGTGAATCCATGCTGAGTATCATTAATCAAATTATGGTTATCTAGATGGCTTCTTATAATATCAGCTATAATTGACTCTAGTAATTTGCCTACAATTTAGGTCAGGCTTATTGGGCGGTAAATTGGCATTAGCCATCTTCCACATATCAGACACTACACCTGTTTGAAGAGATAAATTAAAAATATTAGATATTGGTTCACAGAGTTCCATTTTGCATTCCTTAAGAACCCTTGCAAAAAGTTCATCAGGACCCGTCGATTTATTTTGTTTCAGTCGGTCTACTTGTTTCATAACCATTTCGCTAGTGTCTGTGATATTACAGAATTTATCTTCTTCAGGGCCACTATACAAATTAATTACTGGGATATTATTAGTGTCTTCCTGTGTGAAAACCGAGAGAAAATAATTATTAAAAATAGAGCACATATCATTCTCCTTGTCAGTAAGATGTCCAGAGTTATTTTTAAAGGGACCTATCTCATCTCTAACTTTTGTTCTATAAACCTGGAAAAAACTTTTGGGGTTAGTTTTTTAATCCCTAGCAAGTTTAATTTCATAGTCCCGTTTAACTTTTCTTATCCACTTTTTTAAAGTCCCTCTTAATGTCCGTATACTGATTTATAAGATTACCCAAACCTCTTTTTATGCACTTATAAATTCTTTTCTTCTTCCCTAAAAGATATTTGAGCCTATTATTCATCCATTTTTGGTCATTTCTACTTGATCTCATTTTTTTATAAGGGATAAATGTTCTTTGGGCAGCCTGTAGAGTGTTAAGAAAGCTGTCATATTGATAGCTCTCTTCGTTACCCCAGACCACAGATGTTAAGTATTCTCTGAGCCCATTGTAATCTGCTAAGCAAAAATCTGGGACCGTTACTGAATTATCCCTACTATCATACATCCATTCAATGCAAAGGGTCGCTTGTGCTGAGTTTCTCTGTAATTTCTAAATTATTAACAAGGGTTTCCTTGTGTGCCAGAACAAGTCAAGTAGGTTATTTCCCTTGTAGGTTCTGTCACAAACTGCTTCAAAAAGCAATCCTGAACTACTTCTAAAAAGTCGTTAGATTCTAAATTCCCCGTCAAGAAATTCCAATCAATCTGACTAAAGTTAAAGTCCCTAGAATTACTACGTTATCGTGCCTTGTGGCCTTAACAATTTCCTCCCAAAGTAGTCTCACTTGTTCCCTATCTAAGTTTGGAGGACAGTATATCACGCCTAAAATCAATTTTCACACCCTCTGAAAATTCTATAAAGACAGACTCTGTATGTATTATTTCAGACTTTATACCCGTTTTTATGCAACAATTTAAATATCACGGATATAGAGTGCCACCCCCCTTCCCGATACTTCTGTCTTCTTGGAACAACTTAAAACCCTTGATGTGACATTCAGCAGGCATTTCCCGATTTGTCATGTTAAACCACGTCTCAGTTATTGCAAAAACATCCATATTACCTGCACTTGCCACTAATCTCAACTCGTCCATCTTATTCCTAGCACTACGACTATTAGTGTAATATTCATTTAAAGACCCTTCTTGCTCTTTACCCTTCCTGCTCATTTCTGTTTTTCCACTATACCTATTACAGTCCTTGTCACCTAGTGCCACTAGCTTTCCAATATCCAACTTATTCTGCCTATTACTAGTTTCCCTAGAATTCATAATATTACTGCACTGGGACTTCACTGCTTTTCCCCCATAACCAATACCACTAACTTGTTCTAGTTTAAAGCCGAACAGCTCCCTCCACTGCAGTTGCCAGTGCCCCCACCTAGACCTAGATAAGTGAACCCCATCCCTGGCATACATGTCATTTCTGAAATAGATGAGGTCCCAGTAGTCAATGAATTTTACTGCATTTTCCTTACAGTATTTGTCCAGCCAGCAATAGACACCAATTGCAATGGACAACCATTCACTTCCAACTCCTCTTCTTGGCAAAATACCACATATGACAGGGTTCCCACCCTTCTTCCTAATTATGTCTATTGCTGACCTATACCTGCTAGTCAGCTCCTCACTCCTATGTCTGCCAACATCGTTGCCTCCATCACTGAGACAGATAATAGGACTGCTCCCATTACCTCTCATGATGTCGTCTAGATGGCTAACAATATCCTCCATCCCAGCCCCAGGAAAGTAAACTCTCTGTCTCCTACTTCTATCTTTCAAGCAGAAGGCTCTATCCATGTACTTAATCTGACTATCCCCAACAAGAACAATGTTCTTACCTTCCTTGGTGTCTTTTGTTGTTATGTTCCCAGTAGTCGACTCACATTCATCGGGTAGCACGGAGAATCGGTTCGATGTTTCTGCAACACTTTCCTGGATCTTCGTTGATTCTACCTCTCCATCCGTTTTCTTGATCCTTAACTTTGTCCCATGCATTCCTGCCACTGTCCAGGTTCCTTTCTTGGATTCAGGAATCTCAACAGGAGGATTACTACGAATCCTCTTGTTTTCCTCAGTCAGTCGCTGTATCTCAAGCTTAGCTACCCTCAGTTCTTCCTTTAGCTGCTGGTAGAGTTGCTCAAGAAAGGACATCTTGTTCAGATTCACAGAGAGCACACAAGACACGTCTTCATAGAGCTAAGTACAGGTCACACTTGCCCCATGCTCCAAGGGTCTCTGACCCTATTGGGATGAAGTTATATCATGGGAGAAGGCCTTCATATTTGTGGGTCTTCTGGGTCTCTCTGTGGCGGGCAGCTCCACCCCCTTCAGCTACGGAGTATGGTATAGTCCCAAGCAATCTGCTTACCATCCTTCCAGGGTAGCATAGTGGCTCCATCAGGATGCTTTTGACTTCCATCAGACCTCTGCACTTGGGGTTCCCGATGGGCTGGGCAACGGGCTGTGGCGAGGCTTCTCTTTATGATGTCGTCGACCTCCTCATAGAACATAAGAATGGAGGAACACTGCAGAAGGCCTACTGGCCCATACAAGGCAGGTCGTTATCAAAACCACCACTACCTAAGAATTTATTCCCGTACTCACGACACAAATCAAACCCAGCCCCTCCCACTCATATATTTGTCCAATCTCTTTTTAAAGCCACCCAAGGTCCTAGCCTCTATCACAGTACTCGGAAGATTGTTCCACGCATCTACAACTCTGTTCGAAAACCAGTACTTGCCTATGTCCTTTCTAAATCTAAATTTATCCAATTTAAATCCGTTATTTCTGGTTCTTACTTGGTTCGATATCCTCAGTATTTTATTAATATCTCCTTTGTTTATGCCCATCATCCACTTGTACACCTCGATGATATCTCCCTCATTCTACGTCTCTCCAGAGAGTGGAGATTCAACGCTCTAAGTCTATCTTCATACGGGAGATTTCTTATACTGTAAATCATTTTAGTCATTCTTCTTTGTATGTTCTCCAATGAATCTATATCCATCCTGTAGTAAGGAGACCAAAACTGAGCTGCATAATCCAAATGAGGTCTCACTAGTGATGTATAGAGCTGTAAAATAACTTTTGGACTTCTGTTGCTTATACTTCTTGAAATAAATCCTAGTAATCTGTTAGCCTTATTGCGCACACTTAGGCACTGTTGTCTTGGCTTTAGATTTCTGCTTACCATGACTCCCAAGTCTTTTCACATTCTGTATGATCAAGCTCAACTTCACCTAGTTTATAAATTCGAGGGATATTTTCATTACCAACGACAAGCACCTTACACTTGTCCACATTGAACTTCATCTGCCACTTTTCAGACCAAGACATTAATTTATCCAAATCCTCCTGGAGTTCACTGTTATCCTCCTCAGAATGAATTATACGGCCTATATTTGTATCATCAGCAAATTTACTCATGTCACTTGCAATTCCTTCATCAAGGTCATTAATGTAAATTATGAACAACAATGGGCCCAAAACTGATCCTTGTGGAACGCCACTAGTGACAAATCCCCATTCAGATTTGACCCCATTAATGAAAACTCTCTGCTTTCTATTGGTAAGCCATGCCTCTATCCATGCTAGAACTTTACCTCCTATACCATGAGCTGCCACCTTTCTTAAGAGTCTCTTGTGAGGTACTCTATCGAAGGCCTTACTGAAATCCAAGTAAACTATATCATATTCTTTATCACTGTCTACTGCCTCAAATGTTTTATTGAAAAACGTCAGTAAATTTGTCAGGCAGGAACGACCTCTCGTAAACCCATGCTGAGGTTCATTAATCAAATTATGTTCTTCAAGGTGACTTCTGATAATATCAGCTATAATTGATTCTAATAATTTGCCTACTATAGACGTGAGGCTTATTGGACGGTAATTTGATGGAATGGACTTATCCCTGATTTGAATATAGGAACTACATTAGCTATCTTCCACATCTCTGGCACAACACCAGTTAGGATGGACGTATTAAACACATTCGTTAATGGCTGACTAAGTTCCATTTTGCATTCTTTAAGTACCCTGGAAAACAACTCGTCGGGTCCCGGGGACTTATTTTGCTTCAGTTTATCTATTTGTTTGATAACCACTCATGTCTAGCATACTTCCCTTCTGATGTGTGACACACGAGACCATGAAGTCCGAATTGATCAGCAGTCGCCCTGCCGCAAATACACCTATGTTCGGTGAGTATGGGGGCGGCTAGGCGAAGAGCAACACCAATCCAGATGGCCTGTGGGTCGAGTAGAGTGCCCAGAGAGGAATTGTGAATGGCTAGAAGGAAATCTCCTGAGTGTGGTGCGTTCACCGCAAGGAGACGAGCTTTGTCCTTTCCTGAAGCGTTGGTGAGCACTGTGTTGGCAATTTTTTTCCATGATCGGTTTGTCCCAGTTGGACTGTTTGTGGTCTTTGGGAGGAGCTGGTCTACTAGAGAAGTCTGCAAGGGTGTCCCACTGCACAGCTCCTTCAATGAACCTGGGATCTTGAGCTCCCACCACACCTCTCAAGCATTCGGGAACAATCTTCTTGACTAATCCACAGGAGGCCAAAGACGACGACAGAAATGCAGGTAAAGCTACCTGCAATCCTTGGTGCACCCCTATACCTCCCAGTTGCACTGGGAGGGTTGCCTGCTCCCATTGTCGATCCTCTAGTGACAGATTCAGTGCCTTCTTTAAGGTTGATATCAGGTGTGCGTCATACTCGTCAAGTGTTGGGTTGTCAAAAGAGGGTGCGCACCTCAGGAAGTAAGTTGTGAGGAGATACAGGGCATCATGGGCATCAAGATTGCTTATTCTCTCCTCCATTCTCTTCAGGTCATTCACTTTGTCCATGAGGACTGTGTCGATGGCCTGGTGACCCAGCGGTGCTCCCAAGAGGGTACTGTTGGATGGAGAGGTAGTAGAGACTTCCTGGGGAATTGTTTGCACAGCATTGATTATTTCCTGGTTTGTTGTGATGATTTCACATTTGGAAGGATTGAGGATGAGTCCTAAGGCTTATCCCTGTGTCTTCACCAGTTGTAAGTCCTCTAAGAAGGACTCTACAGTACCTGCCAGAGTGCCATCATCCAGGTACCAGATGTTGAACTCTCTGCATAGACTGGAAGTTAGTTCTCTTACGGCCAAGCAGAAGAGAAGTTGAGCGAGTGGATCACCCTGCTGAACACCCTCCGATGAGGGAATTTCTTGTGCGGCAAACAAAAGAGTTGAGGGTTTGCTGTAGAGAGCTGAAATGAAGGTAAAAAGACTGGGGAACCGATCCCGAACGGCTGGCAAGACCACATCTCTCTTCACCATATTAAAGGCATTTCAAAAGTCAAGTTTGACTACGGCCTTGTCTTCTAGTAGGTCATGCTTGCCGCATGAGCTGTGGCTTCACTGCCTTGAGAGACCCCAAAGCCCAGTTGGTGTGGCTGGAGTAAACTGTCAGCTTCTAGGCGAATGTTTCTTACTGCTGCTTTGGCAACAAGACGGCGAAGGGTGTTACCAATAGCAATGGGTCTGATTCCCCCATCCTTCTTCTTCAAAGCGCATAATGAGGCTCCAAAAAAGAAAGGTTTAATTTCTTCTGGGATTCGCCCAGCCAGGCAGTTGACGAAAGTTAATTCGGTGAGAAGAATTGATGCAGATGCTCTGAGTATTGAATTTACCATCTCTTTGAGGTGTTGTGGTCGAATTCCAGTGTAACCTCCTGCAGATCCTGCTGGAAATGACACTGTCGCCTTATAGACTTCTGATCCTGGCAAAATTAATTGTCCAGCGATGGGGTCTCCCTCAGGGTTGTTGTTGATGGCTATGGTGTCCCTTGTCGGATGCTTGTCTCTTAGTGCTTGAGCTGTGGTCTCATCTTTGGGAGCTACAGTGTCGTCACTTGTAATTATTCTGATTGCTCCCACTGTGTTACCTTCCTCGATTTTTTTGCTAACCTGTGCGCAGATTTTCTCGTTTTCAGTGGAATTTTTCTTGGGTCTACCTCTGTGATTCCTGCGATGATGGGGCAGAGAGACACAATTATCTATTCTTGGGTAGTTGCGTACCACCTTGATGACTGAAGTGGTTAGCAGTTTGCCTCGTCTTTCAGGAACTGCAAGACAGACATTGCCAAACAGAAGTAGGTTGCGCCATGCTTTAATGGTGCCTCGGGCTTCTAAATGAGTGGAACCTCCATTCACCTGCTTAAGAAGGTCTGTGAATTTCCCTGCTGCATATGGGCGAGCCGCTTTAGGAATGTGGGATAGGGTACTGCTAGCAGTGGATTTGAATGCCTGGAGAAGGTTTTCGCAAGTGATGAGGTTACCATTGGAATTGTCATCTGCCTGTGGAGGCTGTGGGTTGCTCTCTGCTGGGGGCCTATGTGATCCTGCACACCCATTGTGTGCAAGGGAAAAAGGCCCCTGTTTGGTGCTCGAAACCTCCCACACACCTGACATGTACTTTTTCTTTCATTGTTGGGTCCCCTTTTTCCTGACTTTGTGGCTGGCTGGCTGCATCATCTGCCATACCTCAAACTGTGTGGTAAGCCTGGGCTGTAGGGAAAATGCCACATGGCACATACGGCATGTGGTTCATGGTGGTGGGGGGGGGAGAGGAGAGGGGTATCCCGTCCATATAGTGGGCGGTGGAGGAGAGGGAGGTGTGGGGGATGTGTGATTAGGGAGGGGAGGCCTGACATAGAGGGCAGTCCTGCTTCCCCTTCCACGACACACGTCTTTTTTTTGTCTCTAACATGCAAGATTTCAGGTACGTCTTGCTACTTCTACTTACACTTAGATCACCTTTTCGCAAATATGTACAGTTTTTGTATACACACTCATCTGAGTTTTCTTTAGATTTTATCTTAATGGTTCTTGTTCTTATTTCTTTTCCTTTTTATATCCATGGGGGAAATGGAATAAGAATTCCCCTTTTCCTTAACCCTGCTTGTTGTAAAAATTTAACTAAAATGCCGGGGAAAAATGGGTAAACCCCTTTTTTATAGTTTTCTAAAAAAAAAAAAAAAACCGTCAAA
>WNWK01030079.1:0-23801 GCA_009830355.1 Cherax destructor
TTTGGGGACATGTGGCAGGCACGTATACCCCCTGGGAGTTGGCAGGC
The DNA here is from genome assembly GCA_009830355.1 of Cherax destructor. NCBI lineage: Eukaryota > Metazoa > Arthropoda > Malacostraca > Decapoda > Parastacidae > Cherax > Cherax destructor. The sequence goes on from WNWK01030079.1 coordinate 48, forward strand.
ACGGTTACACACCTATGGGTTAATTGTCAGGCACGGTTCCATATCCCACCCTGGAATTGGCCAGTTCACGTTGTACAATCCTCTCGGAGTTGGCAGGCACGTAGTACCACCTTGGAGTGACGTTAGCAGGCAGAAGAGTCCACCTGGGGAGTTGGCAGGCACGTAGTACCACCCTGGGAGTTGGCAGGCACGGTAGTACCACCCTGGGGAGTTAGCAGGCACGGTAGTACCACCCTGGGAGTTGGCAGGCACGGTAGTACCACCCTGGGGAGTTGGCAGGCACGGTAGTACCACCCTGGGAGTTGGCAGGCACGGTAGTACCACCCTGGGGTTGGCAGGCACGGTAGTACCACCCTGGGAGTTAAGCAGGCACGGTAGTACCACCCTGGGGAGTTGGCAGGCACGGTAGTACCACCCTGGGAGTTGGCAGGCACGGTAGTACCACCCTGGGGAGTTGGCAGGCACGGTAGTACCACCCTTGGAGTTGGCAGGCACGGTAGTACCACCTGGGAGTTGGCAGGCACGGTAGTACCACCCTGGGGAGTTAACAGGCACGGTAGTACCACCCTGGGGAGTTGGCAGGCACGGTAGTACCACCCTGGGGAGTTGGCAGGCACGGTAGTACCACCCTGGGGAGTTGGCAGGCACGGTAGTACCACCCTGGGGAGTTGGCAGGCACGGTAGTACCACCCTGGGGAGTTGGCAGGCACGGTAGTACCACTCTGGGGAGTTGGCAGGCACGGTAGTACCACCCTGGGGAGATGTTGTTGTCTACGATCCTACTGCTTACATAAATAAACCCTATCAATTTACCCTAAAATTAGACATAATTATTTATAGACTTATCTTAGCATTCACAGACTGAACAAACATCTTGCAGTGCATGATGTTTGTTGCAGCGCATGATGTTTGTTGCAGTGCATGATGTTTGTTAAAGGGCATGATTGTTGCAGTGCATGTTTTTGTTGCAGTGAATGATGTTTGTTGCAGTGAATGATGTTTGTTGCAGTGTATGATGTTTGTTGCAGTGCATGATGTTTGTTGCAGTGCATGATATTTGTTGCAGTGCATGATGTTTGTTGCCTTCAAGAAAACGTGTAGAAAAATAAGAAAATCTGTAATGTCTGAGTTAAAAAATTCCACACAAAATAACAGTCTTTAAAAAGTAGGAAAAATATTTTAAATATGTATAAATATAATTTTGAAATTAATTTGCTTTAAAGAATATTACTGCAAAATACCTCAATATACAAATTTAAAAGAGTTGATCTTAAAATGTTTCTGAAATATTACTATGGATGTTGGAGACAATTTTCTTCCAATAATTTTAATTTAAATAATTTCTTCTTTTAAACTGTTTAGAGCTTACCTGATATATCTTCTGGGGTCAGAGGTTAAGTGTGGTGAATCTGGTGTTGATATGTTATCTCGCCAGTGCTCCTGAACGGTGGATAAGATACCGCTTACTCGTAATTAGTTCTAAAATTGGCAAATTAGAAGCTGGTAAACAATACAAGTATAATTAGTAAATTCTCATGTTATCTCATGGAAACGAACGCAGTGGAAAAAATTAAAAACTAAGAAACCCACAATAAATATTCCCTGTCTGGAAATGCCTATGAAAGAAGTGCAAAGATATAAATAGATCATAATTTACGTAAGGACTGGTGGACAAATGGGATGAAAAGTTGAATGGTGGAAGAGGAGGCGAGAGACCTATGAATGCAAGTTCTTGGCCACCTGCTTGATGATGTTGCTCATGCAACACCACTGCTTCAAACTGGCTAAACTCTTGCATATCATTCGCCTTTCCGTTTTACACTGTCATCACCAACACTGTCATCACCATCGTTACAACTACTTATGTTTACTGGACACCATCATCCCTTATCAAGCAGAGCTGTCACCGCACTCAACATCGCTGTTTGGTAGGCTGGCAAACTCACCGTCGCTGTTGCACAAACACAATACTTTCCCACGGGGAAATACACTGAATACTTCCTCCTCCTCCTCCTCCTCCATCTCCTCCTCCTTCTCCTCCTTCTCCTCCTCCTCCTTCTCCTCCTCCTTCTCCTCCTCCTTCTCCTCCTCAACCTCTTACTCTTGGTTGAGTTAGTTCTGTGCTATTCCCGCTGCTACACTAGTGGTGTTACTGCTGTTAGTGATGGTACTACCAGTGCTACAGCTGATCTTCATCTGTTGTGTTGCTGCTGCTGTTGTGCTGCTGCTGCAAGTGTTCCTGCTGATCTTTGGAGCTGTTGCTGATACTCTGCTGGTTCTGATGATGCTCACTGCTGTTGCTGTACTTCTGCTGCTGTTACTTTTGAGAATATTAATGGTGTTGGTGCTGTTGTTGATGGTGGAGCTGCTTGTGCTCATGCTGCTTCGGCTGTTACTATTATTGTTGCTGTTGCTGTCACCGTTACTGCTGCTGCCAATCTTGGTGGTGGCTGTGCTGCTGGTTCAGCTGGTGGGGATAGTGATGTTGCAGCTGCTGTTAATATTAATGGCGTGTTCCTGTTGATTATATTAGTGGCGCTGCTGCTTTGCTGATGGCACTGTTGCTAAAGGCACTAGAAGTGCTGGTTGTGGTGGCACTGTTCATGTTTCTCACGCACCTCCGCCCCACACAGCATCCAGCATCTCGGAAGTAATCACTGCTATTAAATACCTAAATAATGAGATTTGCTGTATAATTAGCTTTCATCTTTTATTTTAATATTATTTTCTGATTTTATTTTTGAGTCCTCCCTAAATTTCGATATACATTTTCAGATTTTTTTCATTTTGCTAAAGAGATACATACACATACACAAACACACACACACACACACACACACACACACACACACACACACACACACACACACACACACACACACACACTGGTTTACCCAAAGGTGCAGGGAGGCAAAGACTCAGTGTCAGAGAATAGAAAAGGTACAGAAGGCAAAGAACCCAAGTAAACAAAGAGATTAGTAGAAGAGCTAGAAACGAGTATGCACAAGAACGGAGGGAGGCCCAGAAACAGTACGAAAACGACATAGCATCGAAAGTTAAGTCCGACCCGAAACTGATGTACAGTCACATCAGAAGGAAGACAACAGTCAAGGACCAGGTGATAAGGCTGAGGAGAGAAGATGGGGAACTCACAAGTAATGATCAAGAGGTATGTGAGGAGCTCAACTTGAGGTTTAAGGAAGTATTCACAGTGGAGGAAGGAAGGCAGCTGGGTAGACAGAACAGGGTTTGTCACCAACAAGGGATGTATCAAGTGCTAGAGGGCATACACACAACTGAGGAGGAGATGAAGCAGTTATTCAGTGACCTCGATACCTCCAAGGCGATGGGTCCGGACAATATCTCCCTGTGGGTTCTTCGGGAAGGAGCTGAGGTACTGAGTGTGCCACTTACCATAATATTCAACACATCCCTTGAAACTGGGCAGCTACCTGAGGTATGGAAGAGGGCCAACGTAGTCCCCATCTTTAAAAAAGGAGACAGAAAAGAGGCACTAAACTATAGACCGGTGTCACTTACGTGTATAGTGTGCAAAGTCCTGGAGAAAATCATCAGGAAAAGAATGGTGGAGCACCTCGAGCTGAACAGGATAATAAACACCAGACAGCACGGATTCCGGGAAGGCAAATCCTGTGTAACAAACCTAGAGTTCTATGATAAAGTAACAGAGGTAAGGCAAGAGAGAGAAGGGTGGGTTGATTGCATTTTCCTGGACTGCAGGAAGGCCTTCGACACAGTTCCTCACATGAGATTAGTAAAGAAGTTGGAAGAACAAGCATGTATAACAGGAAGGGCACTGGAATGGATCAGGGAATACCTCACAGGGAGGCAACAACGGGTCATGGTGCGTGATGAGGTATCACAGTGGGCGCCTGTGACGAGCGGTGTACCGCAGGGGTCAGTCCTAGGACCAGTGTTATTCTTGGTATATGTAAATGACATGACAGACGGGATAGACTCAGAAGTGTCTCTGTTCGCAGATGATGTGAAATTAATGAGGAGAATCACATCGGAAGAGGACCAAGCAGGACTGCAAACAGACCTGGACAAGCTTGACATCTGGTCTAGCAACTGGCTTCTCGAATTCAATCCCACTAAATGCAAAGTCATGAAGATCGGAGAAGGGCAAAGAAGACCGCTGACAGAGTATAAGCTAGGCGGACAAAGGCTACAAACCTCGGCAAAGGAGAAAGACCTTGGGGTGAGTATAACGCCAAGCACGTCTCCGGAGGCACACATCAACCAGATAACTGCGGCAGCATATGGGCGACTGGCAAACCTAAGATTAGCGTTCCGTTACCTTAACAAGGAATCGTTCAAGACACTGTACACCGTGTACGTCAGGCCCATACTAGAGTATGCAGCACCAGTCTGGAACCCACACCTGGTCAGCACGTAAAGAAACTAGAGAAAGTGCAGAGGTTTGCGACAAGGTTAGTTCCACAACTCAGGGGTCTGTCCTATGAAGAAAGGTTGAGGGAAATAGGACTAACAACACTGGAGGAAAGAAGGGTCAGAGGAGACATGATAACGACATACAAAATACTGCGGGAATTGACAAGGTAGACAGTGACAGGATGTTCCAGAGAGGGAACACAGAAACAAGGGGACACAACTGGAAGCTGAAGACTCAGATGAGTCAAAGGGATGTTAGGAAGCATTTCTTCAGCCACAGAGTAGTCAGGAAGTGGAATAGTCTAGAGAAGGATATAGTGAAGGCAGGAACCATACATAGTTTTAAGACAAGGTATGATAAAACTCATGGAGCAGGGAGAGCAGAGACCAGTAAGCCGGACAGTAAAAAGGGGCGGGGCCAGAGGCTGAGTCTCGACCCCTGCAACCACAATTAGGTGAGTACAACTAGGTGAGTACACACACACACGTAGCGGTCAGTGAAGAGCCGGGCCAGGAGCTAAGTATCGACCCCTGTAACCACAATTAGGTGAGTACAATTAGGTGAGTACACACACACACTTACATATATATATATATATATATATATATATATATATATATATATATATATATATATACTTGTATATATATGTCGTGCCGAAGAGGTAAAAACTGATCAATTAGCAAAAACTCATTTAAATTAAATTCTTATACGTTCAATTAAAGATAAAAAAAAATTAATTTATGTTAATGTAAAAATTAATAATTTTGTACCAAAAGGACCTTAGAAAACTTAACCTTATTATAACAACTGCAATTTAATTTAGCCTAATCCAACTAAATATATTTTAGATAAGTTAACAATAATTTAATAATAAACAAACACAATGAAATATATTTTTATCGTTGGGTTCAGAATGATTTTTGCGGAATTATTGCATACATAAATTTTCACTTGCCTTATTCAGCAACAAGAGCGCTGCTATTTAAGCGAAAATCGCAAGTTTTACTTATCTCTCTCTCTCCATATATATATATATATATATATATATATATATATATATATATATATATATATATATATATATATATATATATATATATATATATATATATATATATATATATAAATTATGAGTCACGAGGTTACCGCAATACTGAAAGAAGCTCAGGTGGGTTTAGGGGATGAAGAAAGGTGTGAGGCAGGTATCCACGCAGCGTGGGTGTACATTATTAATATGATAGATCAAGAAGCCCTGATTAAATTAGACTTTACCAGTTCGTTTAATTTAGTCAGCAGGAGTGATGTTCTCTGTACAGTTTTCAAACATTTGCCTTCTCTTTATCCTTTCATTCAACCGTGTTATTGTGGTACTTGTTAACTCCTGTTTGGTGACCATGAAAGTGAGTCAAGTGGAAGTGTGCAACAGGAAGATCCCTTTGAACCTCGTTTTTTTCTGTCTGGTCATTAATGAACATTTGGTTCTTAGATGATGATGTCATCCTGGCTGGCACTATCGAATACCTCCTAGAAGATATCAGGGGAAATAGAAGATCTTGTGGAGAGTCTATACCTATCTTTAAGCCCTATCAAATGTGAACTAGTTTTTCCCAACCATCACATCAATGAGGATATTAGTAGCATTTTACCAGGAGCACGATTCACTGATCCAGCCAACAACACTGTCCTTGGCACTCTCGGGTCCTTTGCCACTGTACTGGTTTTAGGGAAAAACAGAACTCTGACCTCAGGATGATGGAAGGCCGGATACATATGGCGCTTTCTACCTACTTGCCAAATGCCTCTCCCTTCCAAAGCTCACCCACTAAAGTACATGTTAAAAAGTATACTGAGCTTTTTCTTTGAAGATTAGCAGTAGATGCAAGTCTCACTTCTAATCAGACTTGGTCGACATGGAATATATACAGCCTCCCAAATTGCCCTATCAAGCTCATTACTGACTGGGAGATTCTCACTACTCTAGTGATAAAAACCACTTGCAATGCTGGTCTAAAAACAGTGTAGCTGGAACATCCCCAGTGCTGAAGGTATCTAACAAATGCTCACTGCTGAAACGTCCAACAGAGAGGCTGCCCATCTCAGAATTGTGAGTGCACATCACTCTGGGGACTTCCTCCTAATAGCTTCCACTTCATTAACAGGCACACAGCTTGTCTTGCAGACCTTCCTCACTGCAGCGGCTCTCCTCCTCGTTGCCCCAATTCATATGGAATATACTTGTATTTGCGGCAGTGAGCAAGCCGACCAATATGGTCTACACGGTCTAAACTGTTTCAAAACCAATGATATCAACAACATCAAGAGGAGCTTCACTTCAGCTGAGTGCCAGTCTGAGAGAACCCCGACTCCTAGCATCCAACAATCCTCATAACCTCGCTAACCGTCCTGACAGAACCACAGTCCATCTCTGGAAGAATGGCAGACTCTTAACATGAAACTATAATATTTTCTAGTAGATGAGAGATCCATTGACCATGGGAGAAAAAAGTGCTACAAGATTCATCAAAGTCAGGAATTCCCTTATGCCTGTGTAATGGCAGTGGTGTGTACTCACTTAGGTGTGGTTGCAGGGGTCGAGTTAGAGCTCCTGGCTTCTGTGTGTGTGTACTCACATATTTGTACTCACCTATTTGCGGTTGCAGGGGCCGAGTCATAGCTCCTGGCCCCGTCTCTTCACTGATCGCTACTAGGTCCTCTCTCCGTGCTTCATGTGTGTGTGAGAGAGAGAGAGAGAGAGAGAGAGAGAGAGAGAGAGAGAGAGAGAGAGAGAGAGAGAGAGAGAGAGAGAGAGAGAAAATGCGACTAATCAAAAGTGAGTAAATAGTGAGTCAATGTTTATCCTTAACATGGAGGCTAACTGGCTGATGCTGTTTTGACTTTTGTTGCTGATGTTGCTAGATATTTCTGTACGAGTAAAGATGTTGATAATCTCATGTTGTGTGTTAGTGGGTTTTACTGGCGCTCGGCTTCACTGGCGACTCCATCATCTCCAGTGAACCCACTGAGTTTAGACGTTTGTTTAACATCATAAGGATGAAAACTCATTAAGTGAAATAGTACTCTTGTCGTATCAGTATCATATGTACACTGTGTAGTGTACCAGCATTCAGCATTCATTCCACTTATGCAGCTGGCCCCTTTGCGTGTGACGTCACGGTACCCGCTGACGTCAGAGGCTCAGCGCATGTGCACAGCTCTCACTAACGTTAGACCTACAGGCGAGACAGACTGTGTGGCTGGACTCTCCTCTACTTACTGTAAATATACCGTAACCATCCAACAAGGAGTATCTTTGACCGCCTATATATCTCTCTCAAGACCCACGCGACACTCTTTATTTTTTTTATTAATAAATGTGCAAATCTGAAGTGTGCTGCGACCAACTCCGAATGAGGGTTACATAGTGCATACTAATACAAGCAGTTCTTTTGTCACATTCCATCGTTCAGGATAAGTTCTGTACATTAGTGAACGTAATCTGTAAACCTCAGCAGGAGACTCGGTAAAGGCGATACGACTATCATCAAGAATCCAACTAGGCTTTCAGTTGCTACGGCCGCTTCAAATCGATATCGGAATCTGTCAGTGTTACTATATCGTTATCGGTGAAAAAACGGTCGATACCAGCCGAAACTTTTTAAAATATTATTATTATATATGTGTTTAAATATATCAAAATTAACACTCTACCTCACGATTGTGAGAATTCACACACACACACACACACACACACACACACACACACACACACACACACACACACACACACACACACACACGGGAAGTGGAATAGCCTGGGAAGCGATGTAGTGGAGGCAGGTTCCATACATAGCTTTAAGGAGAGGTATGATAAAGCTCATGGAGCAGGGAGCGTGACCCAGTAGCGGCCAGGGAAGAGGCGGGGCCAGGAGCTATGAATCGACCCCTGCAACCACAACTAGGTGAGTACAACTAGGTGAGTACACACACACACACACACACACGCCCCGAAGGCATGGTGGCTAGCGCTCTTGCTTCACGCACTGAGGGCCCGGGTTCAATTCCCGGCGGGGCCGAAACAGTTCGAAGTGTTTCGTTCACACACACACACACACACATATACAACAGGCCTTGTGTCTAATCGACATGTGCCTAGGACAAAATGGTAACTAACTAACACACACACACACACACGGGGTGGGTGAGTCTGACGAGTGGGGTTCCTCAGTACTATACTAGCACCGCTGCTATTCCTACTATACCTCATAATTTTCCGCAAGGCAGGTAGCGTTACCTGCATTTCTGTCATCGTGTTTGGCCTCCTGTGGATTAGTCAAGAGGATTGTCCCTGAACGTTTGAGAGGTGTGGTGGGAGCTCAAGACCCCAAGTTCATTGAAGCAGCAGTGCAGTGGGACATCCTGGCAGACTCCTCCAGTAGACCAGCTCCTCCCAAAGAGCACAAACAGTCCCACTGGGACAAACCGATCATGGAAAAAATTGCCAACACAATGCTCACCAACGCTTCAGGAAAAGATAAAGCTCGTCTCCTAGCGGTGAAGGCACCACACTCAGGAGATTTCCTTCTAGCTGTTCCCAATTCCTCTCTGGGGACTCGACTCGACCCACAGGCGATTCGGATTGGTGTTGCTCTTCGCCTAGCCGCCCCCATACTCACCGAACATAGGTGTATTTGCGGCAGGGCGACGGCTGATCAATTCGGACTTCATGGTCTAGTGTGTCACACATCAGAAGGGAAGTATGCTGACATGAGGAGGTCAATGACATCATAAAGAGAAGCCTCGCCACAGCCCGTTGCCCAGCTCAACGGAACCCCAAGTGCAGAGGTCTGATGGAAGTCAAAAGCGTCCTGATGGAGCCACCATGCTACCCTGGAAGGACGGTAAGCAGATTGCTTGGGACTACACCTGTGCTGCCACATTGGCAGACACCTACCTGCCACACTCCTTAGCCGAAGGGGGTGGAGCTGCCAGCCACAGGGAGACCCAGAAGACCCGCAAATATGAAGACCTTCCCTCTTGCTATAACTTCATCCCAATAGGGTCGGAGACCCATGGAGCATGGGGCAAGTGTGCTCTAAAGTTTCTCAAGGAGCTGGGTGGAAAACTCATCATAGAAACCAAGGACCACAGGGCGACCAGCTTCCTCTTTCAGAGACTCAGTGTTGCGATCCAGAGGGAAATGCCTGCAGTATTCTGGGCACGCGGCCCACTACCGGGGAGCTGGACGAAGTATTTGACATGTAGCTCTGAGTTGTCATCTATGTTGTTTTACTCACTATTGTATCCTTGTTAATGTATTTTGACAATGTATTGTATCTTGAAATAAATTTTATATATATTTAATAAAAGATGGGGTGGTAGGGGAAGTGGAATATTCAAATGGCTTCAGAAAGACATCTAAATATTCTTCCTTGAAGCCTTTTATCCACTTCTCGAGGCTATGGGACCCACAATTCACACCAGAGGTGGACCCCATCCTTATATATATATATATATATATATATATATATATATATATATATATATATATATATATATATATATATATGTGTGTTAGTGTGTGTGTGTGTGTGTGTGTGTGTGTTTTATTATTAACACATCGGCCGTTTCCCACCAAATCAGGGTGGACTGAAAAATAAAAACTTTCACCATCATTCACTCCATCACTGTCTTGCCAGAGGCGCGCTTATGCTACAGTTATAAAACTGCAACATTATCACCCCTCCATCAGAGTGCAGGGACTGAGTTAGAAAACATTCAGCGAAGAATGCCAAAATTAATATATAGCATTAGAAATCTTCGGTCTGAAGAAAGATTGTAAGACGAAGAATAAAGGGAGACATGATCGACGTGTATAAGTGGAAGATGGGTATTAACAAATGGGATATAAATATGGTCTTGAGGATATCTCTCCAGGACTAAAGTCCAGCCTGCCGGTTTCTCTAAATCCCTTTATAAGTATTACCCTGCTCACACTCCAACAGCACGTCAAGTCCTAAAAACCATTCGCTCCTATCTAACAAGCTCACGCATGCTTGCTGGAAGTCCAAGCCCCTCGCACACAAAACCTCCTTTCCCCCTTCCCTCCAACCTTACCTAGGCCGACCTCTACCCCGCTTTTCCTCCACTACAGATTTATACACTCTCCAAATCATTCTATTTTGTTCCATACTCTCTACATGTCTGAACCATCTAAACAACCCCTCCTCAGCTCTCTGGATAATAGTTTTGGTAATCCTGCCCCTCCTCCTAATTTCCAAACTACGAATTCTATGCATTATATTCATTCCACACATTGCCCTCAGATACAGCATCTCCTCTCTTATATATGTGCGAAGCACATATATAAGAGCATTGGAATAACTATACTCTAATACATTCCCCTCTTTGCTTCCATGGCCAAAGTTCTTTGTCTCCACAGACTCCTCAGTGCACCATTCACCTTTTTCCCCTCATCAGTTCTATGATTCACCTCATCTTTCATAGACCCATCTGCTGACACGTCCACTCCTAAATATCTGAATACATTCACCTCCTCCATACTCTCTCCCTGCAATCTGATATCCAATCTTTCATTAACTATTTTTTTTTGTTATCCTCATCAACTTACTCTTTCCTATATTCACTTTTAATTTTCGTTTTTTACATTCCCTACCAAACTCATCCACCAACCTCTGCAACTTCTCTTCAGAATCTTCCAAAAGCACAGTGTCATCAGCAAAGGGCAACTGTGACAACTCCCACTTTGTGTTAGATTATTTATCTTTTAACCCCACACCTCTTGCCAACACCCGAGCATTCACTTCTCTTACAACTCCATCTATAAATATATTAAACAACCACGGTGACATCACACATCCCTGTCTAAGGCCTACTTTTACTGGGAAATAATCTCCCTCTCGCCTACATACTCTAACCTGTGCCTCACTATAAGGTTAGGTAGGTTTTCAAAGTTTCTCTTGGTACAAAATTATAAATTTTTACATTAACATAAATGAAAAAAATATATCTTTAAACGTATAAGAGAAAATTTTAGAAAGGACTTAATTTTAAATGAGTTCTTGCTAATTGACCAGTTTTACCTAATCGGCACGACATTATATATATATATATATATATATATATATATATATATATATATATATATATATATATATATATATATATATATGCAAGAAAACCACTATGAAAAAATGGAAGAATTCCAAGCGCTTTCGTGACTACTCACATTATCAAGGAACTATAACAGGAAACATGACAAGAAGGGCTTATATAAGGGCGAGACTACACCTCACAGTCACATCACACTAACAAAGACTACACCTCACAGTAGCGTAACATCGCACGACTCTGTGAAGAGTCCCTTACCATGAAAACTTGGTTGATATGCCTTCCTTTCTTAAGAATTTTAATATCAAAGTTGTATTTAAAAATCTTGATACAGTAAAAGACTTTTGATAAAAAATTCCCCCAAAATGCTGACGGATGTGTCTATAAGATTCCCTGTAAAATATGCGATAAAGTTTATTATGGTCAAACTGGTAAAAGTCTTGAACTAAGATTAAAACAACATAAATATAGCATTAGAACTGGACAAGATTCTAATGCTCTATTTATTCATGTGAGAGATTTTAACCATCCAATTGATTTTCAAAATGCTGAGAAGGTTGTATCAAGCAAGTCCATGGTTGAGAGAAATATAATAGAATCATGTTTCATTAAAAGCAGTTTTGAAAATAATATGAATATTTCTTTTGGTTTATATAAATTGGATTCATTTATAATTAATAAAATTTGGGAAGAATTTAATGATAAAGAGTTTCAGGTCCTTTCTTATTTTCCTCTTCACAGAGTCGTGCGATGTTACGCTACTGTGAGGTGTAGTCTTTTTAGTGTGATGTGACTGTGAGGTGTAGTCTCGCCCCTTATATAAGCCCTTCTTGTCATGTTTCCTGTTATAGTTCCTTGATAATGTGAGTAGTCACGAAAGCGCTTGGAATTCTTCTATTTTTTCATAGTGGTTTTCTTGCATATTTTGATATCACCTGTTTACTGTGATCTTTTTGCATATATATATATATATATATATATATATATATATATATATATATATATATATATATATATATATCACTCACACTTGCCCCAATGCATCGTTTACCATAGACAGACTTCAAGTATATAAGAGCTGAGTTGAGTTGTGAGTACTCCTGCAGACAGACGATTGGTAATTTAGTTACACACCTGCCTCACAAATTTGAAATCAGCAGACTCTACTTTGTCAGTCAACGAACAAGATGAGGGAAGAGCTGACTTAACTGTCAGCTTATGATCGAACTGTAGGCTCGATATCAAGGCAAGAATACGTTAACACTAGATTGCCACAGTGTGTCGACAGACAGAACTGACACTCCCTAGGAGTGATCACATAAATCAAGGAACCTATACCCCCATCTTACCTGTTAGTGATACTAATTAGCCAAAAGGCTGTCTATTGGGTAATGAGTGTACCCATTCTGTTGACATGTCACACAAGAAATATAGGTCAGGGGTTACACAGGGGATCCATATGGCGAGAAAGGTTTGTTTACAAAAAAAAAAAACCCACTTGTGAGGCCTATATGTGACCCACACATGGAAGTGGGTGCCCTCCGGCATTGCCAACCCCCTGTAGAACCTTCCACATGTCTATGAGCTGGCACTCACACTCGCCCAACAGGTCAAGTGACTCTCTCGCCGAGGGTTAGGCCTTTCCTCACCTACCACAAAGAGGGAAAAGGTGGCCCCTATCACAAGTGGCCACAGAGACGGATACAAGTGCTGGGGCGGGAGGACCCCAACCACCCAGAGAAACAAAAGGTGCTCAAATTGCCGCACCTCTTACATAGATGCATACATGCTGTACATAACAGAAAATTACCCAAAAAGATGTCTGACAATTAATACTAAAAGACTACCTAATTTACACAACTAGTATACATTATCAGTGATATGCTCTGTTCACTGGTTTGTTGGTCCGGTTTGTGAAGCAACTTCTGGTTATTGAACCCACCCAAGTTCATAAAACCGTGCTGGTAAGAGATGACCATAACTGTCAGTTCACTGAGAACTGACATCCAGTACAGACACGAACATAACTGTGGAACCACAACTGGCTCATAGAAACATGCTGGTTCACAGTGCCACTTTGGTTCATAGAACAACTTCAGTTCTTAGAACCACTCGTCTATAGAACCACTCCAATTCATAGAACTGCTCCAGTCCAGTCTGTAGAACCAATCTGGTTCGAAGGGCCACTCTTGTTAATAATTAGAGGTTCTCTGACTGACACTAATTAATTAATCACCTCGTCAGTCCAGTCCATGCTAAGTACTAGCTATCCCATACTTAGCCTTTGCGTGGACTTTTCTCTCCAATAGGGCTGTATTACTGCTAAGCATACTGGTTACTGGTTACCAGTGTGAAGTCTCTGATTACACCTTGTGTCTGGTTAATACCCAGGCTGAGATATCCAGTGTGCTTAGTCTCTGATGGAGTGTACGGTGGACTCGGACTCGTGGGTACTTGCAGCCCATGGTTGACAAACTAATGACCCCCTCTCTGAGACTCTCACTTATCTGAACCAATATCACTCTGCCTATGCTAGGTTCCTACCTACCTTGAACAAGGTTATGGATTGCAATCTATACTGAGCATGGTCGTAAGATGGACCAACGAGTTGCGGTGCTTGAGATATCAGGGCAAGACACCCATTCACTCCTATATTACCTAATGAGTGGTCATCATGTTTGAATGTCATCCAGATTCATATGGGCGACACTCACCCACACCATGAATAGGTAGGGCCAAAAGGTCATCTTCAATACACCTAACTGTGAATCACAACATAGGTTCAGATCCACAAATCATTGCTTCCATACTAGACCCCAAGACACCCTTACATGGTGTCCATTGGAGCCAGACTAATGACAAGCTTTCAAAAATCGAATTCCAGGGCCCAGGTCCTAGGTTAATTTGCCAAAGATGGCGAGGAATGAGCACTGATCAATTGCTCTTGACATGTGAGAATGTCAGTCATTATGACATTAATACATTCGAGGTTCTTAGACCTAATGGGTCAAAGTCTCATATTTTGACAACAAGTAGTTGACGAATCAGGTGTATCAAAAAGACTTTGATGGCATTCCCAGCCTTTCCTAAGGTGGGAGAATCCATTAAGTAATCCTTCTTTCTCCCCACTTTGTCGAGGTGCCAATGGTCATGGTGAGTCTGGGGTCGCATAGGTATTTCCCTATAGGGGGTAACGGTTGGAGAGACAATGGTGAAATAATTTTCGCCACATAAAGTCTTAAGTAAAGGCATTGTTCACACGTGGACCATAGACAGGCTAGTACCTCTAGAATTCACTGTCCATTGAAGAAAATCGTCAGGAAACACTAGCAGCCAGAGAATGTAATGAGGGGAACGTGGACATTGATCAAGTTTGACTAGGTCAGTCAGACCCCTCCCCTGTTAAAAAATGACACGATATCTATTAGTAATAGACATCTCCAGTGAACACTAGAAAGGATAGCCCTTCTAGCATCCAGCCTGTTACTGGGTTTTTGTAACAAAGTCAGTATCCTGGTCCAGTTATCCGATATATTCAGTAGTCTCCAGGAAGATTACAACTGGTAGGGTACTAACCAAAGCATAAAATTTAATATGTTTATTAACAAAGTTAGTGTCTAGGGTTTCAAAGTAAATAAATGTACATATGATCAGGATGTTCATTAAGTAATGCATTAGGAGGTTAGCTCCTACACTGCTCTCATATAACATAAGGCTGTGCTGAGGGCACATATATCCAAATGACTCTGAAGTACCATCAGGTACAATGTCAGTAATTACAATAATGCAGATATATGTAAATAAGAATATATGTGTGTATAAGTGTGCTCCAGGGAACTCTAAGACTCGATTCAACCAGTGTCCGACTGAACTTCTCATAAGCTAGCTTCTCTAACAAACTGACAATCAGAACAGTTTGATTGACCAGTAAAATAACCAATTCGCAGAACAGCAATATAACAAGCAACAGCAACACAGCGTCAGGAACCAGTAGATAGAAAATCGACCCTAACTGGGGACCATCAATAGATCCTCCAAAACAGTCACAAAACTCCCTTTCTACTGAAGCTAGGTTCAGCATAAACAATCCCAAACTGTGACGGTGCACAGATGCCTTATCGAATTAGGTCAGGAGCTGTAGCTAGAGACCTGAGTTATCTCAGAGTGTCAATGTGACACACAACCCAGAAAAACGTAGAAAATCAGTCTAGTCTATCCTCTGTGAACAGAGTTACACAGAGTCCTGAGAAGTATGTTTCGTCTCACCACCGAATACATACTCTACCCAAAAAGAGTCTAAATGACGAGAAAACAAACAGAGACAGGAGAGAGGTGTTGACTCAACGATGTCCAGCTGCGTAGTGCTATCGAGCAAGGAGAAGCAGCCACCCACCTCAGGTGGAATCACGTGACTCCCTCCCAGCAACTAGACGCCGGCAACATAACAAGCATAGTGTCATAATCGGTAGTTTGCCAACTCCAAGGCAGCTACTACAAACATAAGCACAATTTATAATGTTACATCCTACCTATTACAAAAGCTAAGTCAAATAATGTCAAATATAAGTCCAATAATAATATAAAGCAAGATATTAACGATTTAGCAATTATCGAGAATATCAGCAATATAAAATTATAGAAAATGGAAAATATACATTATAAATTTATATACGTATATACATTGGGGCCCATTCTGGGGTCGCAATACTCCCCTCCCCTCTCCAGTGTGGAACAAATAGGCTTTTTTTTATGTTCTTAGACAAGAGAACCGTTGATAAGTGTGGGAAGGTGGGGTTGTCATGAGGGTATGCACATTCAGGCCCTGCCCTGCCACAAAGGCCTGTTGAGGAATAACTGTGCTGCCATGTCTCTAACTTAAATCTTGATTGATCATAAGGCAAATTTGTTATATGTTGTTAGTAAGGTAGCAAATAGTTGTCTAAATTTGTAGTTAGACAGTTAAGTTAGATGAGAAATTTAGGTGTAAGAAGCATAAGTACAGCCAAAGTCTAATCTCTGCAGACCACTAATACGCTAAAGGTTCAGAATCTCGAACAAAGTGAAGCTGAAGCATCAGAGTGGAGACTTATATACTGCCAAAGGTGTATCTCGACTGTGACAGAACATGAGAAGAAAGGCAGAAACTGAAAGAGAGGGTACAAAGACGAAAGGAGGAAAGAGAGGCAAAGATGGAGATGGACAGGAGAACCCAGACTCAGGAGGAAGATCAAATACAACCTCCCTCACAATCACCTACAGAAGTCCCCCAACCAGGACAACCTCAATGCAACCATTCTAACCCAAAACACAAATCCCACACCCAATGCCCCCACCCACCTCTTTACAAACTCCACCTTCACAGCAACCACCCATAGTTCCTCATCAGGCCTCCTGCTTCCCCAACCCCAGCGTAACCCCCAGACCACAGTTTTAGAAAAGAAGTTAAAGGTATGGAATACAAATGCAGACAGAATAACAAATAAATGTGAGGAGTGGCATGAAAGAATCAAGGAGGCATCCCCAGACATAATAGCATTCACAGAAATGAAACTCACTAGGATGGTAACAGATGCAACCTTTCCACCGGATATCAGATCCTGAAGAAAGATAGAGAGAGCAGAGGAGGAGGAGGAGTTGCACTGCTCATTAAAAACCAGTGGGGATTTGAGGAAATGGAAGGAATGGATGGAATGGGCGAAAGGGACTACATAGTAGGAACAATCATTCTGGCCATAAGGTGCTAATTGCCATGATGTACAACCCGCCATAGAACTGCAGGAGGCCAAGAGAATAATACAAAGAGAGCAACAGAGCAATGGTAGACACACTAGCTGAGGTGGCCAGAAGAGCAAAGTTACTAGTTATGGGTGATTTCAATTACAAGGAGATTGACTGGGAAAACCTGGAGCCCCTATGGGGGTCCCAAAACACGGAAAGCCAAGATGATGGATGTGGTACTGGAAAACCTCATGCATCAACATGTTAGAGACACTACCAGAGAGAGAGGTGAGGATGATTCAGCAAGACTGGACGTAGTATTCACTTTGAGTAGTTCGGACTTCGAGGATATCACATCCAAAGGCCCTTTGGAGCTAGTGATCATGTGTGTCTGTGCTTTGTATACATAGTTGAGCTACAAGTGGAAAGGGTAGCAGGAATAAGATGGGAGAAGGAAAACTACAAAATGGTGAACTACACATGCATGAGGAACTTCCTGGAAGACGTTCAGTGGGAGAGAGAATTGGCAGGAAAACCAGTAAAAGAAATGATGGAATATGTGACAACCAAATGCAAAGAGGCAGAGGAGAGGTTTGTCCCAAGGAAAACAAAAATAATGGGAAGGCCAGAACTAATCCTTGGTTCACCCATAAGTGTAGGAAGGCAAAAACTAAGTGCACTGGAGAATAGAAAAATAGAGAAGACAAAGGACCCAGGAAAATAAAGAGATTAGCCGAAGAACCAAAAACGAATATGCTCAGATAAGAAAGGAGGTTCAGAGACAATACGAAAATGACATAGCATCAAAATGACATATCAAAAGCTTTTGTATAGCCACATCAGGAGGAAAACAACAGTAATCAGAAGGAAGGTGGGGAGTTCACAAGAAATGACCAAAAAGTATGTGAGCTCAACACAAGATTTAAAGAAGTATTTACAGTGGAGACAGAAAAGACTCTAGGAAGTCAGAATAGAGAGGTATACCAATAAGGGATACACCAACAAATGCTGGATGAAATACACACAACCGAGGTGGAGGTGAAGAAGCTATGTAAACTAAATACCTCGAAAGCTGTGGGACCAGACAACATCTCTCCGTGGGTCCTTAGAGAGGGAACAGAAATGCTGTGTGCCACTAACAAAAATCTTCAACACATCCATTGAAACTGGACAATTACCTGAGGTATGGAAGATGGCAAATGTAGTCCCAATTTTTAAGAAAGGAGACAGACGCGAGGCATTAAACTACAGACCTGTGTTACTGACGTGTATAGTATGCAAAGTCATGGAGAAGATCATCAGGAGGAGATTGGTGGAGCACCTAGAAAGATACAAGCTTTTAAAAGACAACCAGCACGGTTTCAGGGGAATGAAAATCCTGTGTCACAAACCTATTGGAGTTTTATGACAAGGTATCGGGAGTAAGCCACGAGAGAGAGGGTGGATAGACTGCATTTTCTTGGACTGCAAGAAGGCCTTCGACACAGTTCCTCACAAGAGGTTAATGCAAAAGCTAGAGGACCAGGCACGCATAACTGGAAAGGCACTGCAATGTATCAGAGAATATCTGACAGGGAGGCAACAACGAGTCATGGTACATGACGAGGTGTCAGAGTGGGGGCCTTTGACGAGCGGGGTTCCACAGGGGTCAGTCCTAAGACCTGTGCTGTTTTTGTTATATGTGAATGACATAACGGAAGGGATAGACTCAGAAGTGTCCCTGTTTGCAGATGATGTGAAGTTAAGGAGGAGAATTAAATCGGTCGAGGATCAGGCAGGACTACAAAGAGACCTGGACAGGCTACAAGCCTGGTCCAGCAACTAGCTCCTTGAATTTAACCCCGCTAAATGCAAAGTCATAAAGATCGGGGAAGGGCAAAGAAGACGGCAGACAGAGTATAGTCTAGGTGGCCAAAGACTGCAAACCTCACTCAACGATTTTATCTTGGGGTGAGTATAATACCGGTCACATCTCCTGAGGCACACATTAACTAAATAACTGCTGCACATATGGGCGCCTAGCAAACCTAAGAATAGCATTCTGACATCTCAATAAGGAATCGTTCAGGACCCTATACACCGTGTATGTCAGGCCTGTATTGGAGTATGCAGCATCAGTTTGGAACCCACACCTAGCCAAGCACATAAGGAAATTAGATAAAGTACAAAGGTTTGTAACAAGACTAGTTCCGGAGCGAAGGGGCATGTCCTACGAAGAGAGGTTAAGGGAAATCGACCTGACTTACTGAGAGGAATTGACAAGGTGGACAGAGACAGGATGTTCCAGAGATGGGACACATCAACAAGGGGTCACAGTTGGAAGTTGAAGACTCAGATGAATCACAGGGATGTTAGGAAGTATTTCTTCAGTCACAGAGTTGTCAGGAAGTGGAATAGTCTGTGAAGTGATGTAGTGGAGGCAGGATCCATACATAGCTTTAAGAAGAGATATGATAAAGCTCATGGAGCAGGAAGGGTGACCTAGTAGCGATCAGTGAAGAGGCGGGGCCAGGAGCTGTGAATCGACCCCTGCAGCCACAACTAGGTGAGTACATACATACACACACACGGGGCCAGGAGCTATGTCTCGACCCCTGCAACCACAACTAGGTAAGTACACAGTACCACTAAGGCTCGGCAGGCCAATAGGCCTGCTTCAGTGACCCTCCAGCCTTTTATTCTTATGGAGAAGCATCATAAGCATAAATGGCTCTAGCTCTTTCAAAACCCACCCATGAAAATAAATGGGTAATTACCAATTAATCCCTAACTTTTCTTTTCAACGACCCGGCTGTATCCCACCGAGGCAAGGTGACTTAAAAAGAAAAAAGAATTTTTTTTCTTCTTAAGTTTAGTATATATACAGGAGAAGAGGTTACTAACCCTTGCTCCCAGCATTTTAGTCGCCTCTTACGACACGCCTAACTGTCTTCAATAATTTGTTTTAAGTATTTTCAACGAGTTCTTCGATAACTGGATTGCAAGCAACTACCACCAACAGCCTGATTAACCACACATTCAACTATGATAACCGATCTGTGACTGGGTCGCAGAGATAGTGTCCCAACGATTAGCAGGTAAACACGCTTCCACTTAAACACTCATAAATTGCACTCTACAACTAACACATGTTAGGGAAAAGGACACATGTGCAACTAATGCGTTATATTTATTGTGTCAACGTTTCGTTCTCCAATAAAAATGCCTCATTAGTTGCAGATGTGTCCTTTTACCTAACATATTGTCGATAATTCTACCAACATTATCACAAGCCTACTACGTACACTGACACTAAAGTTCACAAACCCAAGGTGGATGATACACTGAAGAAACATGACTCACGAGATCGTAATGAGACGATTGCAAACAAACCATGCCACGGGTGGGGTTCGAACCCGCGGTCAGAGAGTCTCAAAATTCCAGACCGTCGCGTAAGCGACGTTAAGTCTCCACTGATATTTATAATAATAATAATAATAATAATAATAATAATAATAATAATAACAATAATCATAATAATATTCTTATTTCTACAAGTACAAGGTATACAGTCGTAGCTGACATCAATGACATACTACTACATAGAAAGCCACTTGTTATGCAGAGCATTTCAGGCAAATTAAGTCAGTTTTGTCCCAGGATGCGACCCACACCAGTCCACTAACACCCAGGTACCCATTTTACTGATGGGGAACATAGACAACCGGTGTAAAGAAACACGCCCAATGTTTCTACCCTCGCCGGGACCTGAACTAGGACCCTCGCCGTGTGAAGCGAGAGCTTTAGCCACCAGGTCACGGAGCACCGTATTTATCTGGTCACGAAGAATAAAAGACTTATAGAACAGGATAAGTAGATACAAATAAATTGAAAGTAAAGTTCAGAAAGCTTGGTATAATCCAAAACTCCTGAGGGCAGGGTGGAGGAGGAGGAGCCATTAGCCTCTTCCTCCACTCATGTCATGTCTGGGACACCACCGTTGCCAGGCTAACTAGTACACACCCGTACTTCTGACTGAGCTGTTACAGAAGCTCTCTCATAGCTAAAGCAACACTGAAGAAATACTTCCTCGCAGTATTCTGTCATTGGTATGTCTTTACCTACAATGACTTACAGTGACAATCATATGAGAAGCAAATGATGTCACTTAGCTTAAATATAGTGATGCCATGGAGCTTGATACCGCAGGAAGGCCGTGTTGCGCCTCATAGTTAACACAGCTGGCAAGAGAGTTGCAGCTTCTGCTTCGGGGCTCACCAGGATATACTGCTAGAAAGGTAGGTATCTGTGTAAATATACTGATTTTTCTTTTTAAATTAAAGTATACTTGATGTCAGTGTAGAGGTGATTTGCTGCGGAATGAATGGAATTATAATAATAATAAATAATAATAATAATAAATTTTTATTTCATTGCAAGTTTACATCGAGATTTTGTTATTACAAACATGAACTGAAGTGCAAAGAGCCACTAGCATGCCATGGCATTAAGGGCAGATTAATCTAATGGCTTATAGACTACTTAATACTAGAGAAGTTGATTGAGTTTGTTTTAGTTAAACATTTGCTTATAACAGTTAATAAATGTACTCAAATTACAATCTGTGGATATTACATTGTGACAAGTGTTTTGTAGGAAAATAACAGTGAGCACTGGTGAAAGTAATTTACAGTATGAGTATTTACTTTAGGGTGAGTAGGTGGTTTTTGAGAAGAGTTTTAAATTGATGTTCAGACAAGGTTATTTTAGTATTTACTGGTAATGAATTCCAGATTTTGGGGCCCTTTATGTGCATAGAATTTTTACACAGGGTGATATGGACACGGGGTATATCAAAAAGTGATCTGTGTCTTGTGTTGTGGTCATGGGTCCTATTAAAGTTAGTGAGGAGAATTTTGAGCTGAGGGTTTATATTATCGTGTAGAGTTCTATGTATGTAGTAGGCACAATAATAAGTGTGAATGTTCTTTACGGTGAGTAGTTTTAGGCTTTTGAATATTGGTGGAGTGTGCTGTCTAGAGTGGGAATTTGTTATCATTCTGACTGCAACCTTTTGCTGGGTTATGAGTGGTCTAAGGTGATTTAATGTTGTTGATCCCCATGCACAAATTCCATAGGTGAGATAAGGGTAGATAAGTAAATGATATAGTGCAAGGAGAGCTGATTGAGGCACATAGTAGCATATCTTTGATAGTATGCCTACTGTCTTTTATATTTTCTAGGAAATTTGTTTTATGTGTGTTTGGAATTTAAGGCTACTGACAATGTGGATTCCTAGGAATTTTCCCTCTGTGAGTCTTGTGATGTGAGAACCATTGAGCATTATGTTAAGTGGAACGTTTGTGGCTTTGGCTCCAAACTGTATGAAGTAGGTCTTGTCAGTATTGAGAGTAAGCTTGTTAGTCGTCATCCAGGTTGATATTTTCTGTAATTCAGTATTAACAGTGTTGGCCAGTAGGACTGGGCTTGGGTGAGAGAAGACATATGTTGTGTCATCTGCAAACAATATGGGTTTGAGTAGTTGTGATGCATTCGGTAGGTCATTGATGCAAATGAGGAATAGGAGTGGTCCTAGGACACTTCCTTGTGGGACACCGACTGTAATTTGTTGTGTGTACACGTATTGGTTATTGTGTACACGTATTGGCTTCTGTTACTAAAGTATGACTTTAGGTAGTTGAGTGAGTGCTCTCTTATACCGTAGTGTGCTAATTTTGTGAGCAGTAAATCATGGTCGACTGTATCAAAAGCTTTGCGTAAATCAATGAAGATTCCCAGTGGGACTTCTTTCTTCTCAAGTGCGGTGTATATTAGCTCTAGCATGTGTATAATAGCATCATTTGTGCTCTTGTTGGTCCTGAATCCAAACTGACAGGGGTAGAGTACGTTGTGGGAGACGAGGTAGGAATAGATCTGCCTATGAATTAATTTTTCAAAGATTTTAGAAAGCAGAGGTAAGTTAGATATTGGTCTATAGTTATTCAAGTCTGCTTGATCACCTCCTTTGTGGATCGGGGTGACCCTCGCAATTTTGAGAATTGATGGGAAGGTAGAGGCTTCAATGGATTTGTTGAAGAGTGTTGCAATAATAAAATCGAGATGTTGAAAACTATCTAGATAGGAATCTGTTTTGAGAATGGTTAGTGCACTTGCTTATTGTATATAACATAAAAGAATGGAGAGTAACTAAAGAGTGACAAAGAGAATGCACAGTTCTATTTTTAAGGAGAAAATGGAAAAGAGAATGTAATAATTACAGAATATATTATTTACGTATAACAAGCAGTGTGTATAGCACAGTTTTAACGAAATAAAATCGCAGAGAAACAGTTGGATTAAAGCTGGAAGGGAGATATGTGGATGTGCAATGAATCTTCTAAATGAGCAACATTTAGATAAGGATTAGATATGGGTTGGATTTGGAAGCTGCATATAATATCAGAAAAATATAATATCTGAAAAATACTTTTATTAAAGATGAATGTTTA
>WNWK01030080.1:0-23800 GCA_009830355.1 Cherax destructor
TTTTTATAAAGGCTAACCCCCAGGCCGGGGGTGAGTCAGCTGTGTGAACCCTCCCCCCCCACCCACGCAAGGCAGACGCCATCAACCACGTGAGTCGCCTACCCACCACACAAACATTAGGTGGATAATTTCACCCTTAACTGGGCCCCGAAGCAGTTTTTGGCTACGAACGGGTCGGGTCTGAGTGTGTTTCTTCTGAACTGTTTGTGCCAACTTTATTAAACCTAAGATTCATAGTTCATCATTTTATGCACAATTATCCGTCATTTCAACGAGTGTGAGTAGAAGCCGACGCCAGCCGACGCCAGCAATCTCTAATACCAACCTAATCAATGCGTCAGTCAACATTCTAGACCCTAGAGACAATTATTGTGTTGTTGTTTTATTTTTCAGATAATCTAGAGACAATTATTGTGTTGTTGTTTTATTTTTTTCAGATAATCTAGAGACAATCTGCAAGTGAACTTTGAGTTATCCTGGGAATGCAACCTTATCCTAGGAAGTGTTCTGTGTTAAATTAAATACTTGCATTAATTTTTATTTCACTAGTATCGTCTTTGATTAATTACTATTGTGTTATAATTTCTGTGAATTCCATTGTGTTACCAAGTATGTGTTTCTTCTTGTTAGTTTTGTGTTTCACCAAGTGTTCTATCCCAGAGTTCTCATTTTTTTTAATCATTTACCCTTGTCTGTTAATGTTAATTGTGTAATTAATTTTTTTTTGCTTGCTCCAGTAACTACTCAAATCAATTTTTCTCCAAGCAATTTTTATCATTTTCCCAGTAATATTCCTGCTAATTCTTGTGTATTGCAGTCATTGTAATTATTCCCATTGCACCCAGTATTGTTTTGTGTAATTGTTATTTTATATAGTGCTAATGTGATTTACTTTTGCAGACTAGTGACATAATTTACTGAAGATATTAATTTGCTCTACTCAGTCATACATACAAATTAACAAGAGCATGATTTTTATTGAGTTTTCATGAGTGTACTTCAGTTTCTGTAAGTGTTTATTTATCTTTCCTTTATTAATTAGTCTGTTCATTAATTTTTTTTTCCTTGTCATTAATTTTCATTTGTTTTCATGTGTTATTGAACAAATTCACTCTTAAGTTTGATTAAAATCAGTGTTCTTAGTGAATTGTTTTAGTAACTGTTTCATTGAGTTACCTTGTTTTTGCAATTGAGAGTGAGTGTGTTCAAACTAATTCATTTCTAATATCTTTGTTGTGTGCAAATAATTTTCCCCAGTGTAATTTTTCTTTGTTTTTATCAATTTTATTGTGTTTACTTAAATGTTCAAATAATTGTCATTCTCATAAGGTAATAAGTCATATTCCAGTGAACTTTTTAAGTGATTCATGCAGTAAAGTTACTTTAGTTTATTGTGTAAATAATTCAACGGTTTTGTGCAATTCTCCTTTCTTTTTTTAGTGATTTGTTTTATCAGATTGTTGCTCTTGCTATAACCATTATTGATTTTTTTTTTAATATTTGTGCATTTAATTCTTTTACTGTGATGCTATATTTGTTGATATTTAAAAGAAAAGAAAACTCATTCTGCAGTTAGTTCAAGTTAAAGTTAAATTGTTTTTATTTTTATGTGTTGATTTTTTTTTCTTGGCAAGTCAATTTCTTTAGTGTTATTGTGCAATTATTCATCGTTACTTATGCAGAATTGCTCATTTAATACCAGTTAAGCTATATTGTGCTGTTGACTTGAGTTCATTTTGCCTTCGTTTAAATTCTCGTTCATTTGCTTAACCCTTTCAGGGTCCAGGGGGTCTCGAAACTCGTTCTCAGGGTCCAAGAATTTAAAAAAAAAAAAAAAAATATTTTTTCTTATGAAATGATAATCTTTTTCCGATCATAACGCCACAAAATATGAAATTTGATGAAAACTCACGGAATTATGCTTTCGCGAGTTAGCGGCAGCCATGACACTACGCATCGGCGATTTGCCCATTTGAGCCATATTTCGGCAAATTCAATGTTTCAGGCAACTAAAATTATAGCTATTTCGCTAGAACTCCATTTCCTCTATCGATTGAGTACAAGAAACCGCCTATTTATCTATTACAACTACCCAAAATAGTGGTCAGAAAATGGCAATTTGGCCAATTTCACACAAATTTCAAACGATGCAAATTTCAAAATAGGGTCCAGAATAAACAAGGCAGACATTCCTGGCACAAAAATAATGTCTTTCTGTTCATTAGTCACTTTTCCCAGGCCCCTCTTACAATACTTTTGCTTTTCATTTTAAATTTTTTATTCTCACAAAAAAATAGAAGATTTACTGTTATGTATACAACTGCATCATTGTAAAAGGTACAAATAATATTAGAGCACTTGTGCATGAATATTAGACTCGCCAGTTGATGTGTATTGGATGCATGGTGTGATTTGTTTACTCTTGAACATCGTCAAAATCGAACATTTTCGCTACTTTGACTCAATTTCAAGGTACTTGTCTTTGTCAAACCAATCAAAATCATCTCAATTTCTGTAATATATCTTCCAATCTATCAAATGAGACCAAGAAAACGAGAATACATCAATAAATACCATACGAAAATAGTGCTGCAAAGTCGCTGTTTTAAACCAAAAACACGGTCAGAGTTTTTTTCCTCATTATGCAATGTGTGGTGCGGGAATTTTTCATACTGCGCACACTGACCGCACAGACCCATTCTATCACATCTAGGCCTAACAGCCTGTTTCTGCTTGATTTGAGGGCGCTAGAATTTGGCGTACTAGTACGTCAATAACCCCAGGGCGTAAGCCGTACTAGTACGTCAATAACCCTGAAAGGGTTAGTCATGTCTCAAGAAAATATAACTTGTAATGGGGTGAGTGTTACAGTCAAGGCAATGAAGCTCAAGTAAATTCGTGCAATAATACTGTGTGCTGCTATGCAGAGCCATAATGATAATGAAACAGTGAAAAGTTCTTATAGTCCCTTACTGACTGAAAGAAAGTCTCTAGCCTTTGAGCAATGTGTTTGTTCTCCAGCTTGTATCAGAGATTTGCCAGAGTGATGCGGAATGTGAAGTTCAGATTAGTTCATGTAGATATGTGTTCTATTTGTTAACGTTGCCGAGCAGTAAAGCACTAGTAATAGTACTGTCACTCCTGTCTGTTCAGCCTATAGAGTTGTCTAGTATGTCAAGCGACATATGGTAGTGTAACCGAGCTGTTATATATATATATATATATATATGTATTACACTTGTATAGTATATGAACTAATTTTACTATACTTGTGTAGTATATGAGGTAAGACCAGCCTTTAGATGTAAGATCCCTTGAATCCTATGACGTCAGAGCTCCCGCTCCATGTGGCGACTACGTCACAGGCCTTCACCCTCACTAAGCAGTAGACCTACAAGCTGACAGGAGGTGCTGGGTTACTGTTCCTCTCTCACGTAATAGCTACTCCACCATCCATCCGTGAGTTTACTTATACCCTTAATATCTCTCGCTACCCACAACAGACTGACTTACTGAATGACTTGACTGACTTACTGAATGGGCTTGACTGACTTACTGAATGACTTGTCTGACTTACTGAATGACTTGACTGACTTACTGAATGACTTGACTGACTTATTGAATGAATTGACTGACTTACTGAATGACTTGACTGACTTACTGAATGACTTGACTGACTTACTGAATGACTTGACTGACTTACTGAATGACGTAAAGTTAGACACTCAGTACAACAATCGACTTCAGTTCCAGAACCACTACTATCCACCTCAGCCCAGTAGGGCCACAGCATAACTCTCCACTCTCTTCACAATCATCCATAAACACCAGCACCCACAATTTAAGGTAAATACTATTATTTCTGTTACATTTGTAGTCTTAAGCAGTAAAAACAACATAATACATAATGATAATGAACTACAATTACATATTCACTTTTATTTTTGTAAGATCTGTTGGTCTAAAAAAACGTGTTTGGCTTTTTTGGGGACTCCCAGAAACATAACCCTATTTTTCCCATAAGTTCTTTTAATTATCTAACACCACATTTTCAGGAACGTAACTACCGTGCTAAATGACGATCTACTGTACATATCATAGAATCACTAAAGAAGGCATATTCTTCACTCTGAACTTTCTTTGGCCCCATGGTGGCTTATTTCACAGTCACAAGCACCAAAATGAACGGATGAATGGATGAACATGCAGAGTATTCCTTACTCAACGAGAGAGAGATGCAGACTGAGTTTGATATGCGTGAGAAAGTGGCGTCGCTGTCGGGTTGATGCATCCATATAGGCCGATGACCGAAAAAAAGGACGATCACCGGGAGCCGAAAAACCGGCCTATCACCGAGTTAGCCGATAACAGGAACGGCCGATGACTGAGGGTCCACTGTACCTCACTATTATAAATCTAATTATGTATGTAATACCAACACTCTTGTATGGGTGAGACATGGGTTGTCAATGTTGCAACAAGGAGAAGGCTGGAGGCAGTGGAGATGTCATGTCTGAGGGCAATATGTGGTATGAATATAATGCAGAGATTCTGTAGTTTGGAGATTAGGAGGAGGTGTGGGACTACCAAAACTATTATCCAGAGAGCTGAGGAGGGGTTATTGACATGGTTTGGACATATAGAGAGGATGGAATAAAATATAAATAGAATGACTTCGAGAGTGTATATATCTGCAGTGGAGGGAAGGCGGGGTAGGGGTCGGCCTAGAAAAGGTTGGAGGGAGGGGGTAAAGGAGGTTTTGTGTGCGAGGGGCTTGGACTTCCAGTAAGCGTGCATGAGCATGTTAGATAGGAGCGAATGGAGACAAATGGTTTTTAGGACTTGACGTGCTGTTCGAGTGTAGGCAAGGTAACATTTATGAAGGGTTTCAGGGAAACCGGCAGGCCGGACTTGATTCCTGAAGATGGGAAGTACAGTGCCGGCACTCTGAAGGAGGGTGTTAATGTTGCAGTTTTGTAGCTGTAGTGTAAGCATGCCTCTGGCAAGACAGTGATGGAGTGAATGATGATGGTTTTTCTTTGTTAGGCCACCCTGCCTTGGTGGGAAACGGCCTATGTGTTAATAATAATAAAAAAAATTATGTATTTAAAATGTATGTTAAAATGTACTGCTCCATAACTTGTGTCAATATAGAGTAAGAATTAGGATTAGTCTGCCCAAATGCCTAGGCATGCTAGTGGCATTTTTGTAATTAATATTTTATAATATCTAAGCCACATATTTTAAGCTTTGCGAGAAAATAAACATTTTCATTTCCTTTTCATATGTGGCAGATATTTAATGAAATGATATTTATGGAAAATTTTGATGTAATTTTCCCAAATTTATAGTCCACAATTTTTATAGTGTAAATTGTGTTGCTGTTGTTTTAAAATTAATTTGTGAGTGGAAAAGGAAGCAGCAGCTGTGCAGGCAGGGTGGAGAGAAGGACGCCATTAGGGAAAAATAGTGGAAGACTGGTCAGAATAACCGGCTAATTCAATTCATCGTCATCGGGGCTAAATTGGAATGGAGCAGCCTTAGATGACCAGAAAATAATGCAGTGATGTCCTACTCTGCAGATAGGGAAGAAAATATGTGAAACCACTGCAATGTGGATGGACACTGGTGACTTCCTACAGCACACCTTTCCATAAGTATCATTTACCTTTGTTCAGTAGATTGCATTGGCCATTGTACAGTGGACCCCCGAGTTTCGTAAACCCTGGAAATCGTACATTTATGTAAGTATAATATTGTAAGTGCTTGTGGAAAAGTATTTTTGGGGGTCTGAAATAGACTAACCTACGTGACATTTTTCCTTAAGGGAGTAAATTCGTTCGGTAATGGCACTTGAGCAGACTTCAGGAGTGAAGTTTTTACGAAACTCGAGGGTCCACTGTATTTCTCACTGGCTAGGTAATGTTAGGGTGTGTTATACCGGTGGTACAAATTGGTAAGATAATACCAGGAATTTGGTATGTTCAAGTTAGGTTGTTATATGTTTGATATTAACTGTATTAAACCCTCCCCCTCTTTCATTAAGTCAAACTCAATTGATACAGTCCAGAATTAATTGTACCAGAATTACTGGTTATATTTTATTAAAAATTAATGTATAATTTTAAGTCCCGGTTTTGTTTGAGAGTGGTGTGAAGGTTGTGGGTATCGAAGGAGACACTTTTCTGTGACCTAGAGTGTCTGAAATCCCACCTACCTCAGAGGTGCAACAAAATTGGTAAGTGGTGTTTATCTTGATTGCATCCCACCCAAATTACTCGTATGAACGTAATATTGAAGTTCATACAGGCAATTTCTCACAATATTAGTATAAAAGATAGGTTAGAGAAGTTATTGGTTATAAATAAATACAGTGGACCCCCGGTGTTCGTCCATTTTTCGTAACAGAATGCTGTTCAAGTGCCATTACCAACCGAATTTATTCTCTTAAGAAATAATGTAAAATAGACTAGTCCTTTTAGATCCCCAAAACTACACTTATAAAAGCATTTAAAAAAATACACTTACATAAAAGGAGGTGTTTTGAGCAGGACGAACACCAGGGGTCCACTGTAGTAGTAGTAGGGTAGATCACAGGTTAAGAAAAGATTTACCAGAGAAAAAGTCTTACTCCACATCTCTGATAACTAATACCAGAAATCTAGTAAAATATTTAAAGAAAAATATTCAAAAATATGTTAAAACAGGCAAGTATAAAGATGAGAACAAGACTGGCATAGGGTAAATGAAAATGTTTATTTCCTTATAAAGTTTACAATGTGTGGTTTACATATTATATAAAATATTAATTACAAAGAAGGCCACTAGCATACCTAGGTATTTCAGGCACATGTGTCATACATAAACAATCCTTTACACCTTAAATTATAACTAATCTTACAAGTGTCTAATCATCGAATATACAGGTATTCTTTATGATATAATAAGGCAAGTTACAAGGCGCACATACACAGTTAACAGTCCTGCAGCAAATGGTTAGACGACAACAAACTATAGTTTACCTCAGGAAAACAGAAGCCATATTCGTTGACACGAAACATAAACTGAGAAATGAAAAAAAATTTAATGTCCGGTGTAATGGGGAACCCATCACTTCAGTTTCCTCAGTAAAATATCTGGGAATCCCCTTTGACCCATGCATGTCAGGAGAATTGATAGGGAACAGTGTAGTAAAGAAAGTGAAGGCCAGACTGAAGTTCCTCTACAGACAAGCACAGTGTCTACCTACTGAGGCTCACAGGACCCTATGTCTAGCCCTTATACAATGTCATATGGACTATGCTTGCTCTTCATGGTAGTCTGCCTTGACAAAAAACTAAAAGATAGACTGCAAATAATCCAGAACAAAATGGTTAGACTCATCCCGGACCTGGGTCCAAGATTCATGCTGGACCTGGGTCCAAGATTCATGCTGGACCTGGGTCCAAGATTCATCCTGGACCTGGGTCCAAGATTCATCCTGGACCTGGGTCCAAGATTCATCCTGGACCTGGGTCCAAGATTCATCCTGGACCTGGGTCCAAGATTCATCCTGGACCTGGGTCCAAGATTCATCCTGGACCTGGGTCCAAGATTCATCAGGACCTGGGTCCAAGATTCATCCTGGACCTGGGTCCAAGATTCATCCTGGACCTGGGTCCAAAGATTCATCCAGGACCTGGGTCCAAGATTCATCCTGAACTACGTCCAAGAAACATGTAGGCCAGGATTAATTACACAATTGGATATACTGAATATTGGGGTAAAACAACTAAAGTTAAATCAAGTTTATAAAATTGCTCACAAACAGTGTCAGAATATCTTGCTGCTAATTTGTCAAGGCTGAGAACCACAGCAATCATAGTACTAGGGGAGACGCAATCATAGTACTAGGGAGAGACAATTCATAGTACTAGGGAGAAGCAATCATAGTACTAGGGAGACAGAATCATAGTAGTACTAGGGAGACAGCAATCATAGTAGTACTAGGGGAGACAGCAATCATAGTAGTAATAGGGGAGACAGCAATCATAGTAGTACTAGGGAGAGACAGCAATCATAGTACTAGGGAGACAGCAATCATAGTACTAGGGAGACAGCAATCATAGTACTAGGGAGACAGCAATCATAGTACTAGAGGGAGACAGCAATCATAGTACTAGGGGAGAGAGCAATCATAGTACTAGGGGAGAGAGCAATCATAGTACTAGGGAGAGCAATCATAGTACTAGGGGAGAGAGCAATCATAGTACTAGGGGAGACAGCAATCATAGTACTAGGGAGACAGCAATCATAGTACTAGGGGAGACAGCAATCATAGTACAGTGGTCCTGGTTCGTGCATCTCTAAACTCGAACATTTATGTAAATGTATTTTCGTAAGTGCTGTGCAGTGTATTTGGGAGTCTGAAATAGACTAACCTACGTGACATTATTTCTTAAGGAAGTAAATGCGTCGAATGGCACTTGAGCAGCATTCTGGAGAATTTTCGCAAACCGAGGACCACTGTACTAGGGGAGACAGCAATCATAGTACTAGGGGAAAGAGCAATCACAGTACTAGGGAGACAGCAATCATAGTACTAGGGGAGACAGCAATCATAGTCTATGGGAGACAGCAATCATAGTACTAGGGGAGACAGCAATCATAGTACAGTGGTCCCTCGGTTTTCGTGCATCTCTAAACTCGAACATTTATGTAAATGTATTTTCGTAAGTGCTGTTGCAAGTGTATTTTTGGGAGTCTGAAATAGACTAACCTACGTGACATTATTTCTTAAGGAAGTAAATGCGTTCGGTAATGGCACTTGAGCAGCATTCTGGAACGAATTTTCGGTGAAAACCGAGGGACCACTGTACTAGGGGGAGACAGCAATAATAGTACTAGGGGGAAAGAGCAATCACAGTACTAGGGGGAGACAGCAATCATAGTACTAGGGGAGACAGCAATCATAGTACTAGGGGGAGAGCCATAATAGTACTAGGGGGAGAGAGCAATCATAGTACTAGGGGGAGAGAGCAATCATAGTACTAGGGAGAGACAACAATCATAGTAGTAGGGGGAAACAGCAATCATAGTACTAGGGGGAGACAGCAATCACAGTACTAGGGGGAGACAGCAATCATAGTAGTACTAGGGGGAGACAGCAATCATAGTACTATAGGGAGACAGCAATCATAGTACTATAGGGAGACAGCAATCATAGTACTAGGGGGAGACAGCAATCATAGTACTAGGGGGAGACAGCAATCATAGTACTAGGGGGAGACAGCAATCATAATACTAGGGGGGGACAGAAGTCATAGTACTAGGGGATTATTATTATTATTATAATCAAATAGAAGCCCTAAACCACAGGGGTTATACAGCCCCGTACTAGGGGGAGAGAGGACAACTTTGTAGTACCCACAGTCAGTGGCCAGGCTTCAAACACCTTTTATTGTACAGCAATAAAAGAATGGAACAGACTTCCTGCACATGTCAAAGCCAGTCATACCATGAGCCAGTTCAAGAAGAGAGCTAAAAGGTACCTAATGAATGTAGCAACAGAAAGGTACCTAATGAATGTAGCAACAGAAGGTACCTAATGAATGTAGTGACAGAAGGTACCTAATGAATGTAGCGACAGAAAGGTACCTAATGAATGTAGCGACAGAAAGGTACCTAATGAATGTAGTGACAGAAAGGTACCTAATGAATGTAGCGACAGAAAGGTACCTAATGAATGTAGTGACAGAAAGGTACCTAATGAATGTAGTGACAGAAAGGTACCTAATGAATGTAGCGACAGAAAGGGAGGAGAATGACTTTTTATATAGCTAACACACATGTAAATGTAAATAATAACTCATTTTACCTTATTCCTAGTATATCTTGTTTATAGTACAATAATTACAATAATAAGATATCATCTTTATAGTATAATAAGGTATTAAAAGGACCAGAATGGAAATAAGTCACTCTGACTTTTTGGGTTATCCTAAGTAGTCTACACATATGCTGCTATGTATGATAATCTATGTAACTGTATTTGTGTATACCTGAATAAACTTACTTACTTTATTTACTTTACTTTACTGGTGGCTAAAGCTCTCGCTTCACACGGCGAGGATCTGGGTTCAATTCCCAGCCAGGGTAGAAACATTGGGCGTGTTTTTTTACACCGGTTGTCTATGTTCACCATCAGTACAATGGGTACCTGGGTGTTAGTGGACTGTGTGGGTCGCATCCTGGGTGTTAGTGGACTGGTGTGGGTCGCATCCTGGGTGTTAGTTGACTGGTGTGGGTCGCATCCTGGGTGTTAGTGGACTGGTGTGGGTCGCATCCTGGGTGTTAGTGGACTGGTGTGGGTCGCATCCTGGGTGTTAGTGGACTGGTGTGGGTCGCATCCTGGGTGTTAGTGGACTGGTGTGGGTCGCATCCTGGGTGTTAGTGGACTGGTGTGGGTCGCATCCTGGGTGTTAGTGGACTGGTGTGGGTCGCATCCTGGGTGTTAGTGGACTGGTGTACTCACCTAATTGTGGTTGCAGGGGTCGAGACTCAGCTCCTGGCCCCTGGCAATATTTGGTGTGGGTCGCATCCTGGGACACTGACCTAATTTGCAGTTTAATATAGATAAATGCAAAGTTCTAAATATTGGACAGGACAATAACCATGCCACATATAAACTAAATAATGTAGATCTTAATACTACTGATTGCGAAAAGGATTTAGGAGTTCTGGTTAGCAGTAATCTAAAACCAAGACAGCAGTGCATAAGTGTTCGCAATAAAGCAAACAGAATCCTTGGCTTCATATCAAGAAGCATAAATAATAGGAGTCCTCAGGTTGTTCTTCAACTCTATATATCCTTGGTTAGGCCTCATCTAGATTATGCTGCACAGTTTTGGTCACCGTATTACAGAATGGATATAAATGCTCTGGAAAACGTACAAAGGAGGATGACTAAGTTGATTCCATGTATCAGAAATCTTCCCTATGAGGATAGACTGAGGGCCCTGAATCTGCACTCTCTAGAAAGGCGTAGAATTAGGGGATATGATTGAGGTGTATAAATGGAAAACAGGAATAAATAAAGGGGATGTAAATAGCGTGCTAAAAATATCTAGTATTGACAGGACTCGCAGCAATGGCTTTAAGTTGAATAAATTCAGATTCAGGAAGGATATAGGAAAGCATTGGTTTGGTAATAGAGTTGTCGATGAGTGGACAAACTCCAGTACAGTTATAAAGGCTAAACGTTGTGTAGTTTAAAATAGGCTAGATAAATATATTGGATGGTGACAGTGTGCTATGGTCAGATGTGCTCTTTAAGTGAATGTAACATGGTGGGTGGCAGGCTAAGCCGGTGAGACTTGGCTGCTAGGCCAGTGGCCGTGCGTGTTCCTTCTTCTTATGTTCTTATGTCATTGATGTCAGGGCTATGAGCTGTATAGCCAGTGGTTACTCAAATATTACTTATTTATATTTTCGGGTGTGATCCAATTATTTAACTTCACTTTAAAAATTTGAGGGATTACAAAGCTATTGAGTGGTGTGGTTGCCTCAGTGGTTATTCACAAACTTATTTATTTATTACTTTACTTACTAATACAGAGTGGTGTGGTGCTCAGTGGTTATCTCACAATAAACTTACTTTATTTACTTACTTACATAATACAAGAGGTGGTGTGGTTGCCTCAGTGGTTATCTCACATAAAATTTTACTTACTTACTAATCAGAGGGTGGTGTGGTTGCCTCAGTGGTTATCTCCACAATAAACTTACTTTATTTACTTACTTTACTTACTAATACAAGAGAGGTGGTGTGGTTGCCTCAGTGGTTATCTCCACAATAAACTTACTTTATTTACTTACTTTACTTACTAATACAAGAGAGGTGGTGTGGTTGCCTCAGTGGTTATCTCCACAATAAACTTACTTTATTTACTTACTTTACTTACTAATACAAGAGAGGTGGTGTGGTTGCCTCAGTGGTTATCTCCACAATAAACTTACTTTATTTACTTACTTTACTTACTAATACAAGAGAGGTGGTGTGGTTGCCTCAGTGGTTATCTCCACAATAAACTTACTTTATTTACTTACTTTACTTACTAATACAAGAGAGGTGGTGTGGTTGCCTCAGTGGTTATCTCCACAATAAACTTACTTTATTTACTTACTTTACTAATACAAGAGAGGTGGTGTGGTTGCCTCAGTGGTTATTCCACAATAAACTCATAGGTTTAACTTACTTTACTTATAATACAAGCAGATTAGTTGATATGAGTAGTTGGAAGAGAGTGTTTATTATTATAATCAAAAGAAGCGCTAAACCACAGGGGTTATAAGAGAGTGTTTAGGCCGACAAAACTGTAAGAGTGAACCTTTGTTTACATAAAGTGTTGTTCCTCTCCATCAACCCGTCTACACAAACTCTTATAAAACTTTACAATACCACCTCAACTCATCTACCATTAACATTATTTATAATCACAATAATTATTACAATGAATACTAATACTAGCGAAAAAATCAGACAAAAAAGAGGATTTTATACACTATATTACAGCTAAATAATGAAAACATATTGGAACCACCAATAGAACATCAACATGCGAAAATGGTCACATTTCTGATATATTTATTTAATTTCCAGCTTTTACAATATTGGGAGATTTTTAAATCATCTACAGATTATTATAATTAATATAATCATGGAAAACGCTAATCCCGAATCATCTACAGATGATACAGTAATAATA
The DNA here is from genome assembly GCA_009830355.1 of Cherax destructor. Classification (NCBI taxonomy): domain Eukaryota; kingdom Metazoa; phylum Arthropoda; class Malacostraca; order Decapoda; family Parastacidae; genus Cherax; species Cherax destructor. Next base: position 12,747 of record WNWK01030080.1, read on the forward strand.
ATAATAATAATAATAATAATAATAATAATAATAATAATAATAATAATAATAATAATAATAATAATAATAATAACAATAACAATAATAATAATAATAATAATAATGATAATAACAATAATAATAATAATAATAATAATAATAATAATAATAATAATAATAATAATAATAATATAAATAATAATAATAATTGTGGGGAATTAGGAGATTACCTGTCTGGACTTCACTGCCACTAAAGTTACCTTCAGACTACATAATGAGACAGCAATAAATAGCTTTATAACAGCTATGACAAACATTGACTGGCAAACAGAAATAGACAACTTCCCAGATACTGACTTATGTATTAATAATTTTCTTAAAAAGACCCAATACCTCTATAATAAGCACTGCCCTAAAAAAACTAAACAAATCACAACTAAAAGATTAAATAGTCCCTGGCTAACCCCCAGCATACTCAAATCCATTAATATAAAGCACCTATATGAAAAACAGTACAGAATGGGACAAATATCAAGAGAACAAACAAAACGCTACTCATCAAACCTAACGAGTCTGATAAGAAGGTCAAAAAAACTGTACTATGAGAACAGATTACATAACTTAAAAGGTGATATAAAAAGACCTGGAAAACCCTATCTGAAATTCTAGGAACAAAAAAGATATCCACAAACAGAACAATCAAACTAACAAAACCAGATGAACCCCTACTCCCACCTATTGAAACAGCAAACAAACTCAATGATTTCTTCTCCACCATAGGTAAAAAGCTGGCAAGCAAAATCCCAAGTTCTAATACTCCACCTAACGACTATCTCACTGGCACCTATCCGAACACACTATTCCTAGCCCCAACCAACCCAATAGAAGTTTCACTTATAATCAACACATTAAAAAACAAAGCAGGTGACCTAAATAACTTACCACCTTATATATACAAAAAAGCCTCTCAAGTTCTCTCACCAATTATTGCAACACTTTTTAACAAATCCATTGAATCCTCTACCTTCCCATCAATACTCAAAATAGCGAGGTCACCCCAATACATAAGGGAGGAGATCAAGCAGACCTGAATAACTACAGGCCGATATCTAACTTACCCCTTCTCTCCAAAATCTTTGAAAAATTAATTCATAGACAAATATATTCCTACCTCACCTCCAACAACGTACTCAACCACTGTCAATTTGGATTCAGGCCTAATAAAAATACAAATGATGCCATTATACACATGTTAGAAATAATTTACACCGCCCTTGAGAAAAAGAAATCCCAGTGGAATCTTCATTGATTTACGTAAAGCTTTTGATACAGTTGACCATGTTCTGTTAACTTAAAATTATCGCACTATGGTATAAGAGGACACTCCTAAACTACCTAAATCATACCTTAGCAACAGAAACCAATATGTACACAAATGGAGCTAGCTCCACCGAAACCATTACCGTAGGTGTCCCACAGGAAGTGTTCTTGGCCACTACTCTTTCTTATTTACATTAACGACCTACCAAATGCATCTCAACTACTCAAACCCATACTTTTGCAGATGACACTACATACGTTATCTCACCCAAGCCCAGACACACTAGCTAACACTGCAAATACTGAATTGCAGAAAATATCTACCTGGATGATGACCAACAAACTTATTCTCAATATTGATAAAACCTATTTTATCCAGTTTGGGAACAGAGCTACAAACGCACCACTTAACATAATGATAAACGGGTCCCCTATCGCAAAACTCACAGAGGGAAAATTCTTAGGAATCCATCTTGACAGTGGCCTCAAATTTCAGACACATATACAACAAATCTCCAAGAAAGTCTCAAAGACCGTGGGAATACTATCCCAAAATACGGTACTATGTTCCACAACCAGCTCTCCTTACCCTATATCACTCACTCATTTACCCCTACCTCACCTATGGAATCTGCGCATGGGGCTCTACATCAATAACTCATCTCAGACCACTAATAACACAACAAAAGGCAGCAGTTAGAATGATAACAAATTCTCACTCCAGGCAGCATACTCCACCAATATTCAAAAACCTAAACTTACTCACCATACAAGACATCCATGTAAATTAGATACATATGCAACACTTGGGTATCTTTATTGAGGAAACGTTTCGCCACACAGTGGCTTCATCAGTCCATACAAAGGAGAATCGTGAAGAACAGGAGGAGTGTGAGGTTGTCAGTCCCTCAATCTTGAGTCGATGTTGTCAGTCCATCAATCTTGAATAGAATAACAGCATATGAGCAGAGGAAGCTTATATACTGTAGACAGGAGAGGTGCAGCAGTTGTAGGAGGTGTCACATTTGTTCAATGTGGAAGTAGGTCGTGCCCAAGGAATAGGCAAGCGAAGAAATCCCTGTATTAAGATACCAAGATGTTGCAGTGTCAGACAGGATGTGAATGAATGGTTCAGAGAACCGACGAGTTGGTAAATTAGACACATATGCAACATATGTTGCATATGTGTCTAATTTATTAACTCGTCGGTTCTCTGAACCATTCATTCACAAGACATCCATACTTTTACTGTGCCTATTACATACATAGAACACTCTATGCAAATATTAACCCACCACTCAAACTTCTCCTTACTAATTTTAACAGGACACATGACCATAACACTAGACACAGATCACTCCTCGATGTTCCCCGTGTCCACCTAACACTATGTAAAAACTCAATGCATATAAAAGGCACGAAAATTTGGAATTCATTACCTGTCATTGCCAAAGAAACCCTACCTGTACCCCAATTCAAAACGATGCTAAAAAAACACCTTCTCACCCAAAGCTAATTGCTCCATATCAAACATTCCCAGCAAAGTAGAATAATCACTTAACGTAAAAACCTGACTAATCAATTCAATGTATGAATGAACGAATGAATGAATGTAAAACCTGTTATGAATAATACATACTTAGCTAATTATTTCCACAACACTTACATTATAATGACCATGTAAACTAACTGCAATGCAGTTAATTGTTTTAAATTGTTATCTCACTCAATTAGTTGCATTGCTACAATAAATTGCTACAATTAATTGATATGTTCAACTTATATTCAAACTTTATAACTTAGATATGCAACTTTACTTATTTTATAAATTATCAACCATAACTCTTTATTATTTTATTATTATTATTGCTTTAATTTGTTTAATCTGATTTAATTCTATTCTATTCTATATGATCTGCGGTATGGATCCCGGCCCGGGTCTCTTCAATTTGGCGACCCGGCATCGGTTCCCCTGTAGGGAAGTGTCATGTATCGACGTTAAAGGTACATGTGTGGTATTCCTTTGGTGGGAAGAGGGTCCTCTCCGAATCTATGGACAAACGAAGTCCCAAAGGTAGTTGCTCCAATGGTAGTTGGTGCAGGGTGCAACGGAGGCCCTCAGCAGGCCTTCACAGTGACGTCAGTGGGGGCGGGTGACATGCAATGACTGGGAGTAAGGTCTCCAAATCTTTAACAGCCAAGTACACCAGATGTGCCGCCTCATCTTCCCGGGCCCGCCCCACCGGGGTCATCGGGAAGTGTCTGCGGCGAAGGGCAATGTAGCTTGGCAGTCTAACAGGTAGTGCACCGGGGGAGTGGAAACCATCCGGTCACAGTGGGCACAGAGCTCTCTCTTGCTTGTTCAATGATCTGTGCAGTGGTGGGATACCCTAAGCGCAGGCGGTGGATAGCCACCCGCAGTTCCCTGGGCTGCTTCCGAGTGGTTGGAGGGGTGCCCTGTGAGTCGCCCTGTCATACCAGCGGGGCTCCGGGAAATCCCCAGGGTCAGGAAGTGGGCGCCTGGCGCACTGGTAACCCATAGCATAATCTGGCTGAGGCTGATGGCGATTGCACCACGTGGCTGTGCCTCGAGCGTTGCGGCCTTAGCAGCCTCATCTGCTGCATCATTGCCTGGGATACCCACATGGCTTGGGATCCAGTTGATGGTGGCTCTGCGACCCTGGGCCATGAGCGTCTGCAGGTCGCCCCGAATGGACGTGAGTAAGTGTATGTTGTCCCTTGGCTCTTTGTGCATAATTGCCTGGATTGCTGACTTGGAATCAACATGGATGACGGGAGGACGCTGATGGTCTGCAATCGCATGCTGCAGAGCTCGTTGAATGGCGTAGAGTTCAGCCTGGAGTATGGTGCAATGGTCTGGGAGGCGCCATCCTGCCGTCAGATTGCTGTGGAACATCCCAGCAGCTGTGCGGCCCGCCTCTGGGTCTCTGGAGCCATCAGTGTAATATGGCACACACCCAGGGGTTTCCACACCCGTAATGCTAGCTGAAGCAAGTTGTTGCAGAATGTGCTGGGGACAATGCCTCTTGCTGCCTGGTAGGGCTGTCCAGTGCACTGACAACAGCTCTGGCGCCCAAGGGGGCGGCACCGTGTAGTTCGCTGCAGGTCTGTCGCAGCCTCCATCCTGGAGCAATGGCATGGGCAGGAGCTTCCTTGTGGCATCTGCAACTGACCACAACCACCGGCGGCCGAGGTGCATCGGTATGACATGTCCCTGTTGGACCCGTATATCCCTCATCATTTTTTCAGCTCCTGGGAGGCGGAGGTACTTTGCTATCCTCTTGGCAGCTATAAGTTGGATCCTGTCCTCAAGGGGCTGCAGCTGCGCCTCGAAGTTCAGAGCCACCGCATTGGCCCACCTAGGCGCCCACAGCATGGCCCGTACAGCTGTGTTTTGGACTACACAGAGACACTTGATGTTCGTGGGCCTGGCGTGAACCAGAGCAAGCGCCCCGTAGTCGATGAGCGAGCGAACGGCCTGTATGTAGAACAACCTCATGACCTCGAGGCTGGCCCCGACCTTAGGGTTGGCCATGGCACTCATTGCCCGGACCCTCTGCAGAGCTCTCTCTTTGATGTGGCGTACATGTTTCTGGAAGGTGAGTTGCTTGTCAATGTAGATGCCAAGGTACCTATAGCTGTGAACCCATTCCAGGATGATGCCCAGGATCTGCAGCCTCTCATTGGGTTCCCTAGTGCGAAGGATCATGGCTTTGGATTTTGCTGCAGATATCTTGAGCCCCAGGCGATGGCAGGTGGAAGCCAGTAGATCGAGGTCCTCCTGGGCTCGCTGCAACAGCCGGCGCTTCCTGGATATGACAAGCGCCAGGTCATCGGCGTAGCTGAGCAGGAAGGTGCCTGTGGAGAAGGCAAGCTCACAAGCTGGTGCATCAGTACATTGAACAGGGCGGGACTAAGCACCCCGCCCTGTGGAGTGCCATTTTCGAGGGTCTTGAGAGAAGAGGTATGCCCCTGGAAACGGACCCAGGCACGCCTGTCCTGGAGATAGGATCGAAGCCATGCAAGCAGCCTGCCCTTAACTCCTCTGTGGGCCAAGAGTGCAAGGACAGCAGGTGCACTGGCGAGCTCGAAGCTTTCTCAAGGTCGAGGAAGACAACAATGTGAGCTTGGGCGTCTGACCCAATGCTGGCCAGTAGGGTTGTAAGGCTTTCAAAGGTGCCCACTCCTCTGGTGAACCCATAGAGGTGTCTATGAGGAGGGCCAAGCTTCCACCTCAGTCGCTCCAGCACCATCCTCTCAGACACCTTGGAGATGCAACTGGTGAGGGAGATGGGTCTCACACTGCCAGGATCCCCGGGTTTAGGAATTGGTATGATGTCAGCCTCCTTCCATACAGCAGGAGTCTGCCAGCTCTCCAAGTCGGTTGATGACCCCAGGACAGCTTCGTGACCAGACTGGCCAGACCAGTGATCATGCCATAGGTAACACCATCATGCCCAGGCGCAGTGTCTCGATGAGATGTGAAGGCTGCCTGGAGCTCCCGGTCAGTGAAGTCTTCGTCGGTGGAATCCTTTGCCTGGCATGCTGCTTGGATCGTCCCCACCCTTCTAGGAAGGAAAGTGTCCTGTAGGTCCTGGAGATCCTGAGGCAGTTGAGCCATAGCCGCTCTTGAGGTGAAGAGTTCCACCAGTCGCTCAGCCTCTGCTGCAGGATCTGGGTGTGCTCGAGCCACACTGCGACACTGCCCAGTGGCCATTCGTAGCTTGGTCCATATCTCAGATAAGGTGGTGGAGTAACCGAGGGAGGCACACCACTCAAACCATTTAGCCTGCCGGACCCTGTGCGAGACATGGCGCGCATGCCGCACCACTTCCCTTAGCAGATGCATGGACTCGGCCGTGGGATTGCGCCTGTGCATCTTGCGGACGACATTGATGCGGTGGTTCTGTTCCTTGATTACCTCATTGTAGAACCACCAGTCATGCTTGTATGACCTGCCCATAATCCTACGTACGGCTGCCTCAGCTGCCAACGTGAAGGCTGCCTGTAGGTTCTGAGCTGCCTCATCTGGATCATCTGGTAGAGTAGTCTCCGCCCCCAGCACTCGATGACCTCTCGGAAGCACGGCCAGTCGGCCTTCTTGAGATTCCATCTAGGGGTATGCGTGGGAGGTGGGTGCCGCTGGATCATCAGTGTAGTGACTACTGCAAAGTGATCACTGGTTAGACGGGGGTGGACCTCCCAACTTGCACTTGAGAGCAGCCGTCTGGAGATGAGTGTGATGTCCAGACGGCCACCGTAGTGATGGGTTGGCTCCCCATTGTTGAGGAGGGCGATCTCAGGTACATCCTCCAGCACAGTCGCAAGGTGCCTCCCTGCCGCGTTGGTGGGGGAGACAGAATTAAGTATTGGGTGATGGGCATTGACATCCCCAGCCACAATAAGACCCTCCAGGGGGGCGAGTGCAGCCACCTCTGAAATGTCAAGGGTGGACCTAGGGCTTCTGTATATGTTGTAAATCACGAGAGGTCCATCCGGAAGGTGTAAGGTGGCGGCCTGTACCTTCACGCCCTCCCCGCAGTCGATGGGGTCAGTGGAGATAGAGTGAGGATAGTATTCCTGACGTAGACTGCTGTGCCTGCCAATGCCTTCCAGGTGCTGAAGGTAAGCCGAGAATCCCGGGATACGTGGCGGTGATTGATGTGGTGGTTCAGTAAGTGTCTCCTGGAGCAGGAAGACATCGATCTCATCTTGTACCGCAGCTTCAATCACTAAGTGAAGTTTCCGCCGTAGCCCACAAATGTTCCACTGAAGGATCTTCAAAGGAGTAGAGGGGACCCTCTGATTCCATCTCCGCCTGGGACATGTTGTCCTCCGTTGTTGTGACCCCGGGGTCTCCTCCATCATGGACTGGAAGGACTCTTGGATTATGGCTTGAAGTTCCATTGAGTCCTTCCTGTCCAGGAGGACCACGCCTAGCATCCACGACAGGAGCTGTCTGCAGGCGCCCCTGTCCTCCACCGACGGCAGCAGGCGAGTGAGGAGCTCTGAGATGACCCCAACGGTTTTCTTCAGACGAGTGGGAAATGAATCTACCATTACCTCTGTAGGCGTTGGGTCAGACGACTCTTGGTGCTGGTCCTGAGCCAGTGGGTAAGTTTGGGTGGCTGTCGACACTGCAGCTGCATAAGCTGGGTGCACCCTGGGTCCGGCCGGGTGGCCGTGGACGTCTGGGTCTCCTGGCGGGGAGCCGCTGCTTGACTCTGGACGTTTGAAGGAGGGGCCTGCCCTCAGGAAGAGGCATGCTGGTGAGATGGCGTGGATAGTTTGTGCTCAGCAGAGGCCTGCTGGGCAGTGTTCCTGGCCTGTTGCCGCTTTTCCCAGTGACTCTGTCTTCTTGGCCACCTTGCTGGCTGCAAGCCATTGACTGCCCCCTGATGCCTCTGCTGGGAGCCCAGTACCGGGAACTCGCAGGTATCGCCCATCTGTGGCAACCGTGGTGTTGTGGTTGGAGCCCATGCTGACTGTTGTTGGGCAATTCTGAGGTTGGGCGTTGCCACGGGTGCCAAGCCATTCCGGTGACGCACTCGCTGCCAGTGCTGCACCATCACAGGACAGCTCTGGTTCCAGGCATGGTGCCTCTTTGAGCAGTTGGCACACTTGGGCTCCGGCGGAGAGGTCTCGCTGGTCGGTTGTTTGAGGAGTGCAATGCAGTCCTTCGAGTCGTGTGCCTTGCTGCACACTCCACACCTCTTCCCTCACTGGCAGGTGGCTGCAATATGATTGAACCCCTGACAGTTGAAGCACTGCAGTGGGCCTGTCAGGTACGGCCGGGTCTTGAACCTTCCCCAGACCCCAAGGTCCAGGTGCGTGGGGAGTGGGCCTTTGTGGTGTATCAGCACCTGTCAGGTGGGCACCTTGTTCACCTTGGCAGTGAGTCGCTCTGCCTTGACAATATTGGGCAGTTCCAAAATGGGGTCCAATGGAAGGGGCACAGGGACGTGTAAGAGCACCCCCTTGTACACCGTCTCCCAAGCAATCAGTTCCCCCATGCTGGGATGCGTCACAACCAGCCCCTTTAATACCTCGTATGAGTCCTCGTCCCGAGGAACGACCAAAATCTCGTTCCTGAGAGTGAACTCGCAGCGGAGCTGGAGGTGGGGGATGCCCTCCAGATACCTCACAAACATGTAATCGGAACCTTGAATTTGTTGAAGGCCATGGTTGCAATTGTCCGAGCAGAGCGGGAAGTCTTTCTTCCACGAGGAGTCAGCCATTCCCCATCCTCTGTGGTGGCTGATGCAACTGGGGCAAGTACCTGGTCGGGCCCCAACCCCGCCTGTTGAGGAGCCACAGCCTCCTGGTGGCCCCCCATGTCCATCTGGGGGACCAGATCTTCTTGGATAGCATCTGCCGGCTGAATTAGTGGCAGATCGGCAGATACAGCAGTCTCTACAGCATCCTTGGCTTTCTTGGTTGGGGCTCCCATCGGCCGCACGTCGTCCTCCGACTCGTCCTCGCATTCCCAAAAAACGTTTAGGCCGCTCTCCTGGGCCTGACATGGTGACTGTAGGTGTGGGGACTGAACCAGCAGCTGAGCTGCTGACTGTGACCTCACAGCCGCCCACACGGGGCTCAGGGCTGTGAGGCTCATGTCCTCGGAGGGAGCCCTTAGCCACCCTCACGTGGCTCACGGCTCTGACGCACTGAACACTGCTCACGAGAAACGACACTAATCTGTGCGTAAACTAACACAGACGTATAATCCCAAGCGAAAATATAGCCCACGAAGAACAATAATGGCGTAAATCTGTGCGTAAACTAACACAGATGTCTCCTCCTCCCAAAATAACTTCAATTATCCCCCAGATTCAGTGTTATTTTCACAAATTTCTCCACAGTTTGCAGTGTTGTATCTTACTACATTAATTTCCGCTTATTTGAGGTCAATTAGTATTATTTGTTTTAATTATTATTATTATTATTATTATTATTGTGGGGAATTATGAGAGATTATCTATCTGGGCCACTGCCACTTGCAACTTGCAACAAACAATCTCCCGGGAAGATGACCGACTAATATAATTTTACCGCAGTCACTCCCGCGAGGTGTGTGAAAATGTGACCCACTCCTGGTCGCACCCGAGGGGTACCTTCGATATTCTCACACTCGTCCCACTACACTCTGGACCAGTATAACTAAGTCTGATTAGACAATAATAATAATAATAATGGTATGATTAAATTTTAGTGGACTGTATAGTTTAGAAATATGATATGGGACTGATTGAGGAGGAGGAGAGAGTACAGTGATTAATGTTTACTCACCCTTTATCTACGTCTTGGGTGTTCACTGGAGATCATTATTCCCACCGCAGACACACAATATCTCAACATACCTACTAGTAATACAAGGATAAAGTACATACTTACGGTGGTAGCTGCATTATGTTGATGGGCTCCGACATCTGTGATCTTGCGGTCGATAGTTCGTCCGTCAAGATCTTGATATGGGTTGTCCCGTCGAGTAAAGGAAGATTAATTTCCTTGAACTCGATACGTCCATGGGACCGGACGTTACTTAACATGTGGTTGGTCGGGGTAGTGATTCATATCCTCTCGCTATTTTCACCATCCCGATACTTGTATTTCGAGTCGATGAGCGAAGATAAACTTAACTCATCCCCTCCATTTCCAATATGACGGTCTGGGTATGGCGTCCCTACGCCAAACGCACCGTTCCACTCACTTCCAATTATTTACAACTCTGCTTCACTAGAAATGAACCAGACACTGTCACAATGAATCTTACTAAATGTCTAGAAGTAAATACTCACAGATCTAAATGGATTGTGAGAACATGCAATTACATTAAGTTTTACAACCTGCATGAATTGTATCACTGTAGGCAACAAGAGCATTTCACCCCTCCATGGAAGATGTGTTCATTTAATATCACATACCTGCAAGTCCCTCCCAAGAAGCTCATTGCTAGTAATCCCTTCCTTAAATCACTTGTTAAGGCAACTGATCAAGAAGAAATTTCTCGCCTAGCTGGTAGTAATAAGTTATCTCAAGTTATATACACTGATGGATCTAAACAGGAGTCTTCTGGCAGGGCTGCATCTGCTCTGGTTGCCACCTCCCTAGTTAAGAACAATAATATTTTTTTTGAACTAGGCATAAGAATTAACAACTGGGCGTCTACACTGCAAACTGAATTGTTTGCAATCCTAATGACACTAAAGCTAACTTATGACACTGAGCTTGACTCTATCATCATTACTGATTCTATGTCATCATTGAAGGCTCTTGACTCATACAATGACTCTAACAGCATGCTCATTGGAGAAGCCAGGTATAGATACTAAAAAATCCGGGACAAAGGAATTAATGTACATTTGCTATGGATTCCGTCACACATTGGATTACTCCTTCCTGATAAAGTTGATATGTTAGCCAAGAAGAGCACCCATAAGGAGAATGTAGAATATAACTTTGGTATATCTGTGTCTAGCATTAGGAATAATATTAGGACAGAAATAAATAATGAAAATGATAGCTATAGGAATGCAGTTAGAAGCCTGAGTAGATCTATAACCCACTATGATAACATGAACGTAGATGTAGAAACTTGTTTGGATTGGCCTCTTGTAAGTTGCACTCTGAGCAAGCACTGTTGACACCGACACTCTGAGACACTTTTCTCAGACTTACAAGTGGCTATGGTACAAATTTCTAGCTGATTGCAGTAAGGGGAATCCCACACTGCC
>WNWK01030081.1:0-23799 GCA_009830355.1 Cherax destructor
TGAAATAATTTGTGATTGTACTACCTCATACTAATAATAGAGTGAAATATTGACTATTTATAATCTACTACTCTTCACCTGTCTAGGCTTAAGTAGTCAATAAGAATTAGGTTAAGTCTGCCTGAAATGCCTCGGCATGATAATGGCTTTCTTTGCTCAATCATATTATGATATGTAAGACCCACATTGTAACCATTGCAAAGAAATAAATATTTTATTTTATTTTATTTATTTAAGTGGTTTTGTGACCTGACATGCTGCTGGGGTGTGAGCAAGATAACATTTATTAAGGGATTCAGGGAAACTGGTTAACCAAACCTGGAGCTGGAAAGTACAGTGCCTGCACAAAGGAGAAGTGAGGATGTTGCAGTTCAGAGGGTCATCTGATTGGTGATGTCATCATTCTTCTGGCAAGACAGCAAATGAATAATGAATGATAGTGAATGCTTTCCCTCTTTGGGTCACCTTACCTCAGTGGGAGACAGCTGATGTGTTTAAAAAAAAAAAAAAAACTTTAGTGTTGCAGCAAAAACAAGTTTGGGAAGTGCTGCACTAGATCAAGATGTAAATATTGTTGTAACTGTTACAGGTGGTGTACTAGGCTGGCAACCACATTTCCTCAGACAGATATGGAGACCCAAGCCAGCAACCTCCTTGACCAGTTATTCTCCAATTGCTGAGCACTTTAACAAAAGATGTACATGCAAGTGCAAACCTCCCAACATCAATCATATTGAAAGAATGTATAGTTACTAAATTAATTCAGCTTAGTGAATGTTTAAAGAAAATAAATGAAAATACAGAACAGTATGTTTTTACAAGTTGTGCAAATACAGTGGTCCCTCGGTTTTCGTGCATCTCCAAACTCGAACATTTATGTAAGTGTATTTTCGTAAGTGCTGTTGCAAGTGTTTTTTTGGGGGTTTGAAATAGACTAACCTACGTGACATTATTTCTTAAGGAAGTAAATTCGTTCGGTAATGGCACTTGAGCACCATTCTGGAAAGAATTTTCGGCGAAAACCGAGGGACCACTGTACACTGAAGATTATACTAATGCATAAAATGTTATTTGCTGGTGTTTGAGCATAAATCAGTGTACAGTACTTTATTTTTGTGACAGTAAAGCACCTCTGGGCAGTTTCTTTAAAAAATATTACACATAAAATTTCTACGAAATGTAACAAGACTGAAGTATTTCTCGGATACTTGTTGTTATAGTCATGGAGGGAGCACTAAACCCATAAGTACAGTGGTACCTCGACTTACGTTGTTATCACCTTACGTTATATTCGATATCCGTTACTTATAACGTAAGAAATTTGTATGCGACATCCGTTGTTTGATTCGTCTTACGCCTTTCGTACCGGACCTGTTCGCTTGGAGCCCAGCTGAGCCCCACTCAGGGAGCGTCAGTGTGCTAGTGTTTACAAGCGGAGCGACCACCCACCCACCCACGCATTCATACCAGTATATTGTCATTATTCCACTGTTTTTAGTGCTTGCAACTGCTAAATAAGCTACCATGGGTCCAAGGAAAGATCCTAGTGCTAAGCCTGTGGCAAAGAGGAACAGAAATATATTTACGATAGAAATGAAGAAGGAGATAATAGAAAAATATGAAAGTGGAGTGCGTATCAGTGAGCTGGCCAGGCTGTATGGTAAACCCTATTCTACCATCTCTACCATTGTGGATAAGAAATATTTAAGTAAAATCAAGGAAGCAGTTGTTGCAAAAGGTGCATCTGTGATCACAAACACAGACCACAAGTGCTGGAAAATGTGGAAAGGTTGTTGTTGGTGTGGATCAACGAAACAGTTAGCAGGAGATACTGTTTCGGGGGGAATAATATGTGAAAAAGCAAGGCAGTTGCATGATGATCTCCTTAAGAAAATGCCTGCAACGAGTGAAGTGAGCGAATTTAAAGCCAGCAGAGGCTGGTTTCAAAAATTTAAGAAGCGTACTGGCATACATAGTGTTGTGAGGCATGGTGAGGGAGCCAGTTGTGACAAAAGTGCGGCTGAAAAATATGTGCCTGAATTCCAGGAGTACATAGAGGCTGAACAATTCCTCCCCCAACAAGTGTTTAATTGTGATGAAACAGGCCTGTTTTGGAAGAAAATGCCCAACAGGACCTACATTACTCAGGAGGAAAAGGCACAGCCAGGACATAAGCCTATGAAAGACAGGCTAACTTTGATGCTTTGTGCCAATGCCAGTGGTGATTGCAAAGTGAAGCCTTTACTAGTGTATCTTTTGAAAATCCCGAGTGTTTGGCAGATGCGGTGTCAGCAAGTCTAACTTGTGTGTGATGTGGAAGTCTAACAAAAAGGCTTGGGTCACAAAGGACATTTTCTTAGATTGGTTCAATGAAGTGTTTGGCCCCAGTGTGAAGAAATATCTCGAGGAAAATAATTTGCCACTTAAGTGCCTCCTGATAATGGACAATGCTCCTTGTCATCCTCCAAACTTGGTAGAGAAAATTGTGGAGGAGTTTAAATTCATCAAAGTGAAGTTCTTGCCCCCTAATACCACTCCTCTCCTCCAGCCCATGGACCAGCAGGTCATTTCCAACTTTAAAAACTCTATACCAAAGCAATGTTTCAAAAGTGCTTTGATGTGACCCTGAACATGAACATAACCCTAAGAGAATTTTGGAAAAAACATTTCCATATGCTGCATTGTGTACACCTTATAGGTAAGGCTTGGGAGGGAGTGACTACCAGGACTTTGAACTCTGCCTGGAGAAAATTGTGGCCAGACTGTGTCCTAGAGAGGGATTTTGAAGGTTTTGGGGCTGAGCCTCAGAACCCTGAGCCTGAGCCTGAGCCTGTTTTGGAAGAAATTGTGGAATTGGGCAAGTCTTTGGGGTTAGAGGTGAGTGGTGAGGATGTGGAACAGTTGGTGGAGGAGCACAAGGAAGAGCTAACCACTGAAGATCTGCAAGAGCTTCAACAGCAACAAGAAAGCAGAGGTCAGGACAATGGTTCAGAGGAGGAGGAGGAGGTGGAACAAAAATGGAAGAATGTGCCTTCTTCAAGGATTAGGGAGATCTGTGCCAAATGGAGTGATGTGCAAGCATTTATGGATGAATATCACCCTAACCATGCTGTTGCAGGCCGTGCTGGCAACCTGTACAATGACACTGTGGTGTCCCACTTCAGGGATGTTTTAAAGAATCGCTAGACACAGATCTCCCTGGACAAATTTGTTGTTAGAAAGAGGTCCAGTGACTCTCAAGCTGGTCCTAGTGGCATTCAAAGAAAAAGGGAAGTAACCCCAGAAAAGGACTTGGTACCTGCAGTGTTAATGGAAGGGGATTCCCCTTCCAAACACTAGCATACTACTCCACCTTCTCCCCTCCTCACTTCCTCCACACATCAACAACTCTTCAATAAATGTAAGTGACATGTTATTGTACAATAGTATGTATTTGCATGTGTATTTATGTATTCTTTATTCAATTATTTATTATTTAATGTCCAAAAGTTCTAAAAAATATTTTATTTAACTACTTTTGGAAGTCTTGGACGGATTAAATTTATTTCCATTATTTCTTATGGGGAAAATTGATTCGTGTTACGTTTGTTTCGTCTTAAGAAATGCCCTCTCTGACGGATTAAAAACGTAAGTCGAGGTACCACTGTATCACATAGCATCTTGGAGATGGGAGGCAGTCATATTAGATCAAAGGAAGGGAAGCACAGTTCCAATTCTTAAGATTTCTTGTTGAAAAAAAACATTAAAATTAAAGCTATTCGGCACAGCATTGCCCATGGTCTAATTCGTCATGGTTAGTTCAAAAGATTATAGTCATAGAAAGCACTAAACTACTATGAATCATTCAATCAATGTTAAGAATAAGTTGGCAGTTAATCCATTAAAAATAAATTGGCAGTTAGCAAGTTGTATACTGTATGTAACATATTGCTCTGCAGCTGAGATGTTGTAACTAGACACTAACAAAACAGACTACAATAAAGTTGTTTATAAATAAATCAACTTGTTGGTTATTAAAGAAATGCTTATTATTTCCATGATGCATCAGTGCAAATAAGTTATCTTCTATCACTAAGATCACATTTTCAGTGTGATATGATAATTATGTAATTATAACGATAATCTACAGTGGAACCCCGAGTAATGTAAAAACTTCATTCCAGAAGCCTGCTCAAGTGCCATTACCGAACGAATTTACTCCCTTAAGAAATAATGTCAAGTAGGTTAGTCCATTTCAGACCCCCAAAAATACACTTACAAAAGCACTTACAATATTATACTTACATAATTGTACGATTTCCGGGGTGTACAT
The DNA here is from genome assembly GCA_009830355.1 of Cherax destructor. NCBI lineage: Eukaryota > Metazoa > Arthropoda > Malacostraca > Decapoda > Parastacidae > Cherax > Cherax destructor. Next base: position 4,313 of record WNWK01030081.1, read on the forward strand.
TACTCGGGGTTCCACTGTATTTTCATAATAATCGTAAACTTTTGCATACAACATACGTGTACAGTGGAACCTCAGTTTTCATAATTAATTCGTTCCAGAAAGTTTGACGAAAACCGAACTGTACGAAAACTAAAGCAATATTTCCTATAAGAAATACAGTGGACTCCAGGATTACGTACTGCTCCAAACTCGAACAATTATGTAAGTGTATTTTTGTAAGTGCTTTTGTAAGTGTATTTTTTGGGGGTCTAAAAGGACTAATCTAATTTACATTATTCCTTATGGGAACAAATTCGTTCGGTAACGGCACTTGATAAAAGATACTCAACCTGAACTTGTTCTCTGCTATAATAAGGCTCTTTCCTAAATAATAACAATGTGATGTAAGAGGGGTATGATCTCGCATGTCAGGTCCTCCTCTGATCTGACCAACCAGTGATAACACACCTTTGCCTTGGCACAGTGGTGGTAAAACTGTAGGGAACACCAGCATTTTGCCTTATCAGGTCTCATTGTACAAGAAATCAAACCTTTGTGAAAAACATATGTGGTGTGGCCCATGGAGGATGACTCCCAAAACCTGGAGTTAAGAGGGAAGGGGTGGTTTAAGGACCATATAAGCCCAAGGAAAGAGACTCCTGAGAGGTGGAGGGCCTGTGAGCAGGAGCTCTCGATAGCCAAGAGTGTAGTGGGCCATGTAGGGTGGAGCCCTGGTCAGCTGGTCACTGACTAAAGAGAGAGTACAAGTCCGTGTTACTGGAAACCTTCCCACCCCCTCTCCTGGTAATAAGTCCCATAGATCAAATATTATACTATGTAATTCTCCTTAAGGTAATGATGTATTCCCTCTTTTTACAGCCTCTCCTCACTTAACAAAGGAGTTCTTCCTAAGACCACGTCGGTAAACGAATTCGTTGCTAAGCAAGGAGCATACTATAATGGTAGTGGGTTTGTGTTAACCATCTTGATATTGTTTTAATGTCACCTTTGCACCATTTATAACATTTATAGTAAATTTTTAAATGTTTATACAGTAGTGTACTGTATATTGCAATAAACAATATAGAGGAAATCAGCTCTAATATACGTACATTATTTAAGTATGCATACTGGTCAGAGAGCCTGTTGTAAGTCCAAGTCATTGGTAAACGAGTATGTCACCAAGTGAGGAGAGGCTGTATTTCATTAAGTAAACTATAGCCATTGTTCCCATTTTTATTTGTACCTTCATATGCTATTTCCCCCTTTTGTTAAGAAGCACTGCAATAGACCTGTGTGCCTATGCTGGGCAACCCTAAGGTACTGAGGTCAGCAGGATGGGTGTTACATACTTTGGATAAGTGGTATACATGTTTGTCCATACTGGTGGTATAGAATTTATGTACTAACTCTTAGCATTGGGGTGATACGTGCTCATTTGCTGGGATACAGCAGTCAGAGTGGGTAATGGTCTCACAACAATAATAAAAATACAAAGATAAAGATAATGACAAAGAAGAAATGTAGGTGAAACACTTTGGCAATAGATCCCCAAGTGTTGCACATATCTTTATTCATCATCTTGTTGACCAGGTATTGCATAACATAAATGCAATGGTACATTACTTGTCTAACACAGCAACACTACGAAATCTTTATACAAGTGTCTCCTACAACTCTCTTACTAAATGCTAAATTTTCCCCCATAAAACTAAGAGGCTTCGCAGATAGTGCAAAATACCTCCAATGAAATTTAGGGGCACGAGTACATTAAGGGAAAACTCGATAAGTGTGAAGGGACCAAGACTTTTCAAAGTCCTCCCTTCATACATGTGGGGAATTACTAACAGATACCTGGTTGTCTTCAAGAAGGAACTGGATAAATTTCTTAAGTCAAGTGCCTGATCAGCTGGGCTGTGGTGCTTATGATGAACTTCATGCAGCTAGCACCAACAGCTTGGTTGATCATGTCATCCACTGGGAGGCCTGGTTTGGGACCAGGTCATAAGGGTAATGACAGTGGTGGGCACAGTTCCACTAACCGCTAATTAGTAGAACTAACTTTTTGTTTAGCGGATTAGCGTTTCCGCTAACTTCAGAAACCGTTAGCGGACCAATTAGCTTCCGCTAAATAAAATTCCGCTAACTTTGAGTCCGCTAAAAAAAATTCATACGTGGCTAGTAGTCGGAAAGCAATGCTTTTTCAACGGCGCATGATGGAGACCAGTGAGGAGAGCAACAGCACCACTAATGAGGATGAAGATGACGACTTCTTCAGCAACATCACTCGATTCCGGGACAGCAGAAGCCACAGGTCACTGAAGTTGAAGGCACAGAGTATGGTGAAGACCTGGCTGGAGACCGGCTCGAAGGAGGTCGTGAGTGAAGTCGCCTTCTTGGGTGAGCAGGTCTTGATGGAAACTTTGAGAGGCTGATGCTCATGAAGGGCAACCAGCATCTCATCAAAGCAATGGAGAAGACCCAGCCAGAGTAGTAATCAGCCCAGCCCTCATTTGATCTTGGCATGATACCCATGCTATGCATTTTGTACAGTAAATGAAGTGTATGTTGGATTTAAACTAATGTTTGATTTCATTTGTTCATTTAACTATTTGTGTGCACCTGTATGGCTGTATCGCTGGTGCAGCGATAAGTTGGTCTCAAGGTTTCAGCTTTAAGCACGATTTTCAACTACAATGGACCCCCGACTTTCGAACATTCTTCATTCCAGAATGCTGTTCAAGTGATGTTACCAAACAAATTTATTCCCATAAGGAATTATGTAAATTAGATTAGTCCATTTCAGACCCCCAAAAATACACTTATAAAAGCACTTACAATAATAAACCTACATAAAAGGGCGAGTTTGGAGTGTTCGAATAGCGAGGGTCCACTGTGTACTTGTTTGTAGTTTACTGGGATCGAAATCTAAATTAAGTTAAATGCAAACATGAACAGAAACAGAATAAAATGAACAAATACAATGAGTAACTGGAACTAATGAAGAAAACAGTCAAATAAGCTAACTTAATGTATTAGGGTGCTATTGGGCTTCAGTACAACAACAAGTGTGTCCATCTTGGTCGCTCACGTTACATCACAAAATTAAACAATCGTTATTTTCGCACTAGCAGCACTTGATCATCATATGACCTTGGCATTCTATATCTTATTAGGAAGCTCTCCAGGTCTGTTCTAAAAGTCTTAAAAGTAAAAGTAAAAGACCAAAAAACTAAACCAAATCTGAATTAATGTGAAAAAGTTAGTGGTTAGCGCTTAGCGTTAGCTTCCGCTAATTTTTTTGGCCGTTTAGCGATTTAGCGTTAGCGGAGCTAATTTTTTAGTTAGCAGTTAGCGAAGCTAACTTTTCAGTTAGCTGTGCCCACCACTGGGTATTGACCCTCAGAACACACTCCAGGTATTCACTGTATGACCCTTACAAGTTTAGTGTTTCCTCATGAATATTATATTGTAATTCTACTCCTAATGTTGATATCTGATACATTGAAATTAACTTCTACAACATATTTTTTAGTGAATTAAAAATTTCTTTATTTTAAGATTTTATTTCCAAACTTTTATATGACTTCAGAGAGACTGTAGTGCAAAAAAAGATAAATCTTTGAGATGTGTACATAAAACTTTTCAATAATTGCTGAAAAAATATTTATTAATTTGCCCATAAAATATAAGCTTCAATTACACACTGAATACATTCCACAATGATATACTCTTGTCTGATGAGCCAGCTGCAAGCAGAAATCCTAATCCAAAGTGCTCAACGTCACACGGAGAATAAGCCAGGCACTCAATTGTTTTTTTGTGGTAGTGTAAAACAGCTAATGGCTTAAATTTTTTGCTAGAAAACACACGGATACGAGAGTCCCAGCCTCCTGTTACAAGAAGCTTTCCATCTGGTCTTATAATACATGACGACAAACCAGCATTAGTAATACACAATTCTTTCACAACACTCATTATCAGTTCACTGCTAATACAAAATATAAAGACTTTTTCTGATGCAGTTCCAATTATTCCTATCTGAATATTATCATCAAATGTTAAACATAAAGGATTTTCAGAAACATGAACCTCAGTAATGATACTGCTCTTCTCCCAGTTCCATAAAGAAATATGCCCACTTTCATATGCAACAAGAAGAGAGGTATTTTTGGCAACTTTCACCCACCTTACTTGCATGAGACTTCCACACTTTGGAGGATCAGGAGGCAACAAAGAGCATACTTTGGTTTTTGTGTCTACATCCCAAACAGTGACACCTTCCTGATTAGGTCCAGGTATGGCAAGTAAATTTCTGTAATTATCCAAAGTAGTGAAATGAGACTGACTAAAGCCAAGATATTCACTAATTGGATATTGAACTTTAACTTGAGGAACTGAGGCACTGATGTCCCAAACTTTGATACTGCAATGTCTTTCATGTGCCCACAGCTCTTCCTGTGAATGACTATATAACCATTGTATAGATGAGCTGGAATTACTTGACCATTCCTTAACTACACATTTGGTCTGTTGAAAGAAAACATTAGGTTAAAATCAACAATAGAAATTAAGAGGATGCAATTCTAGTAAAATACCCTACTTTGACCATGGAACATTCAGCATGAAAACCAATAAACTGTATAAAAAAAAATCAACATCAGATATACAGGTATACAGTACTCGCACTATATATTCAAACATTTAAGCTGATACTTATCTACAATATATTTTTAAATTATCACTTTTGGCATTTGTTTAATTTACTAATTTAGACAACTAACATTTATGAAGCATCAGATTCAATTAAATAATGTATCTGCATTATTAGGACATCATAAGCACTGTGAGGATATATTTATTATAAAAATATATTTAATCTTTTTCTTCATGGGGAAGTGGAACAGAATTTTTCCTCCATAAGCCATGCATGTCATAAGAGGTGACTAAAATGACAGGAGCAAGGGTCTAGTAACCTCTTCTCCTGTATATACAGTGGATCCCCGAGTTACGAGCATAATTCATTCCAGAAGGTTGCTCAAGTGCCATTACCGAACAAATTTTCTCCCTTAAGGAATAATGTCAAGTAGGTTAGTCCATTTCAGACCCCCAAAAATACACTTACAAAAGCACTTACAATATTACACTTACATAACTGTACGATTTCCGAGGTGTTCGTAACTCGGGGGTCCACTGTATTACTAAATTTAAAAAGAGAAACATTTGTTTTTTCTTTTTGGGCCGCCCTGCCTCGGTGGGATACAGCCAGTTCATTGAAAAAAAAAAATCTTTTATTATTTTTGGAACAACCTTCAGATCCCAGATCAGCATGTCACCATCTTGAGTTCCTGCAGCAAGCTTTTCAACTTTTCCTCCCTCTGATGGTTGCAGGAAAGCAACTGACATCACAGGAGATTTGGCACCTCTCAAAACAAACAGAGGATCGGGGGCAGGCTTACTCATGATCGCACTGTCAAAAAAAAAAAAATGTAGCTGCATAAACAGTATAAAATAACGAGCTTGAAAAGTACGTACTACCCTTACATACATGCACAGTCAAATGTTACTGGTACATCATCCAATCATCCAATCAATGATGATGAAAGTACAGTACTACTATTTTGTCTAAAATACTGGAGCTGAACTTTCTAAGTGATGATTTATGAACTTTGTACTGTATTTTTTACAATTTCATTCCTACATCAAAATGTGCATTTTACTATATGGAATTTTTTGTTTGCATAAACATACCATACAAATCATGCATACTCTACATGATATATGTACTTTAAAAATGTTAAAAAAAAAAAAATCAGCTAAATATTTAATTTCTTTATAAGAACACAGACCTCTAAATCAACACTTGCAGCATTTGAACATGCCTGGCAATATCACTTTAAACATTAAAATTAAATGATAACTGAGATTTTGATTGATACCAAGCATCATAAAATATACCGCCTTTATCACTCATTTTACCACGCTCTTACTAGTACAGTGGTCCCTCTTTTTTCGCCGAAAATTCGTTCCAGTGCTATTACCGAACGAATTTACTTCCTTAAGAAATAATGTCACGTAGGTTAGTCTATTTCAGACCCCCAAAAATACACTTGCAACAGCACTTACGAAAATACACTTACATAAATGTTCGAGTTTGGAGATGCACGAAAACCGAGGGACCACTGTAATTGTGTTGCTCCATGCACCAACATATACATACAGGAGGGCCCTGCTTTACAGCGCTTCGCTTTACAGTGTTTCGCTAATGCATCAGTTTTCAATTATACCCATTCTTCATTTATTCAGACTTCCTACAATAAATATATTCACCACTCTATATAAGCTAGGATGAAAATACTGTACAGTGGACCCCCGAGTTTCGGTCACCTCGGAAATCATACAATTATGTAAGTATAATATTGTAAGTGCTTTTGTAAGTGTATTTTTGGGGGGTCTGAAATGGACTAACCTACTTGACATTATTCCTTAAGGGAGTAAATTCGTTTGGTAATGGCACTTGAGCAGCCTTCTGGAATGAATTATGACCAAAACTCAAGGGTCCACCGTACAGTGGACCCTCGGTTAACGAATACCCCGGAAATCGTGCAATTATGTAAGTATAATTTTGTAAGTTCTTGTGGAAGTGTAGTTTTGGGGGTCTGAAATAGACTAACCTACATGACATTATTTCTTAAGGACGTAAATTCGTTCGGTAATGGCACTTGAGCAGGCTTCTGCAATGAATTTTTTTCGTTAACCGAGGGTCCACTGTATATGCATTTTTTTGGCCTAGCTATATTACTTGCTTAATATATGATATAGTATAAACATGTTATCAGGCTTTCATATGCATATGAAAGAAGAAAGAAAGAAAAAAAAAAAAAAAGCTATGATTCACTTTACAGCAGTAGCCTGGAACCTAACCTACTGTATAAGCAGGGCCTTCCTGTAATGGTATTTATTAACATAAATACTTTGCAGTCACTGTTAAAGAGGTGAAATGCAAGCAAATTCCACTAGGTGGAAGAAGATACTTGCTCTTTCAAAAATATGGCTGACTAATACTGCATCTAGCTGTTGACAACTTTAAGGATGCAATCCTTTAAAGTCACAACTGAATCTGTAACTCTGGCACCAAAGTTTAAGCAAAGCCAATGCCAGACTACGACAAAATTTACAGATTATAAAAAGTTATTGAAATAAATGTTTTCAGTACCAAACCAAACAATCTAGGCTACCAAACCATGAGTCCTGACTATGCTCAACTGTACGTATATCATACATCACATAATACAGCAAAATTTGAAGTACAGTGGTACCTCTACTTACGAGCAGCTCCCAACTCGAACAATTATGTAAGTGTATTTTGTAGGTGCTTTTGTAAGTGTATTTTTGGGGGTCTGAAATGGATTAATCTAATTTTCATTATTTCTTATGGAAAAAAATTCCTTCGGTATCAGCACTTGAATAGCCGTCTGGAACGAATTAAGCTAGTAACTCGAGGTACCACTGTATAGCAGTTATTGTACAGTACAATGCTCCCCAAAGGCTTAAAATAAATGCCTAAATGGTTCACAAGTATCCTGTCTCAAATAACATGTGGTAAAATTCCCATCTTTGAATGGTCATTTTATCACCTCATTCTTGGCCTTTAGGCCACTACCTCTTTACTACTATGTATTAGTGTAGTGATGCTCTGCCCACATCAAGGGTGCAGAGAATTGCTGAATGAGGATTGTTTATCTGGACTGAAAACCACAGGCATCCAAAGACGGAAGATAACTAAACATTTAAAGCCACAAACCCATAACATCACACTTTATACAAGTTCAGCCAAAGGACTAAGCAATACACATAATACAAAAATACAATACACCTGTACATGATCTCAAAACTCCCCAAATACAAACTGGAGAGCTGTGCATAATAATATACCATTTAGCTTGTTATCTTCGAAAGATCACATGCATAATTTTACAGGTCTTGCCTATTTTTCTGTGATTATACATATTCAAGACACTGAACAGTAGTGTATCCTGCTAAACAGCAAGATATCTATGATTAAATGACTCCATACTTTCCCTACATACTGACAACCTTTTTACTGATAATATACATTTTGTCACCCCACCCAGTTTTTGGTCTCCCTCTTCCTCCTTTTATCTTTTACCACACTTAAATGCTCTTCATCAACCTACTATCTGAAAGTAGAGAGAGATGCACAGCACATGAGCCCTAAGAAAATATAAAAAACTTTGTTATATGTTTTTTTTTTTTTTTCAACAAGTCGGCCGTCTCCCACCGAGGCAGGGTGACCCAAAATAAAGAAAATCCCCAAAAAGAAAATACTTTCATCATCATTCAACACTTTCACCACACTCATACATAATCACTGTCTTTGCAGAGGAGCTCAGATACGACAGCTGAGAATTGTCCCTCCCAGCTGTCACTATCCCAGACCCCTCCTTTAAAGTGCAGGCATTGTACTTCCCATTTCCAGGACTAAAGTCCAACTAAATCAATTAACTGGTTTCCCTGAATCCCTTCACAAAATGTTACTCTGCTCACACTCCAACAGATCGTCATGTCCCAAAAACCATTCGTCTCCATTCACTCCTATCTAACACGCTCACACATGCTTGCTGGAAGTCCAAGCCCCTCGCCCACAATAATGTACCTCCTTTACCCCTTCCCTCCAACCTTTTCTAGGACGACCCCTACCCCGCCTTCCTTCCCCTACAGATTTATACGCTCTCCAAGTCATTCTACTTTGATCCATTCTCTCTAAATGACCAAACCACCTCAACAACCCCTCTTCAGCCCTCTGACAAATACTTTTAGTAACTCCACACCTTCTCCTAATTTCCACATTCCGAATTTTCTGCATAATATTTACACCACACATTGCCCTTAGACAGGACCTCTCCACAGCCTCCAGCCTCCTCCTCGCTGCAGCATTTGCAACCCATGCTTCACACCCATATAAGAGTGTTGGTACGACTATACTTTCGTACATTTCCTTCTTTGCCCCATGGATAACGTTTTTTGTCTCCACAGATACCTCAACGCACCACTCACCTTTTTTCCTTCATCAATTCTATAATATTGGTAGAATTACCGACAATATGTTAAGTAAAAGGACACAAATGCAACTAATGTGACATTTTATTGTGGCAACGTTTCACTCTCCAGGAGCTTTGTCAAGCCGTTACGGCTTGACAAAGCTCCTGGAAAGCGAAACGTTGCCACAATAAAATGTCACATTAGTTGCATTTGTGTCCTTTTACTTAACATGTTATTTATACAAGGTATTCATTGCTATACTATATTACATGAAGATAAATTTTAATTACACAACTAAAAAACACATTCCTTAAAAATTACCACATTTTTATGAATGATAGTAATACGTAGACAATAGTCACTTTTCTTAAAGCAGTCTAGATTCCAGATACCTCCACACCTGAGCTTTATTACAAAATAAAAGATGTTTGTGCCTAAAACAGCTAAATGTTCATATTATCCACAACATAATAAATTCCTAAAGGCTTCTCAATTTAACTACACAATACTTTAGTTTGCAAATATAATACAGGATAAAAAATTGATTTTGTTATGATTAATAATGAGAAAAAATTTCAATTGTGTCTATTACCTTAATTACATTAATTCAAACTTGAGCTGGCTCTTCATTACTGTCAGCTACAAGAACTTCTCGATTTTCATATGTCCAAAATCCATTAAGATCAATGAGGATACTGCTAACCACATCACCCTGACCACAGTTTATGAGATCTTGCAGTGTGATTTTACAGGGATCAGCTGGCTTCACCATGTCAAAAATTTCATCCTTCACATCCTCAAAGTTTACAGGTTCTTGATTATGTTGACGCATCTGCTCTTGAATGGATCGAAAGAAGTAATTTAGTGTGAAAACATTTAAATATCCTCGATTATCGATATCAAGTATTCTGAAAAAATAATGCAAAGCTTGAGGTTCCTTTTGATTTTCTAAGGCCAAAACAAAGTCGAGATAAGTTTTGTAATCCATCTCTCCATCATATGTTAAGCATTCTTGGAAAACACGATCTATAAACACAGGAGTTAATGTGCCCATTCCATAACGAGACAATTCTCCCTTAGACAACATCCCATTATGATCCTTATCAAGGTTTAAGTACACACCATATACTCTAAGAGCAGATGGGGCTGAAAACCAATTGTTTTGCTGTTGATCTTTGGGTAATTCCTCATCACGTAACTCCAACAGGTCATCAAGAAAGCTGCAAGCCAAAATGTCTTGTATCTTGATTTGTCCAGTACGCATTGGATCCAAGAAAAAAAAGAATTTTCTAACTGCTGTGCACACATAAAATGAATGAAATGATTTTTCCAAACCATCTAACTGGGGTAGTGTTGGTATTAATTCTAGAATGTAATTTTCTAAATCAGACTCTCTAAGATAGCCCTGACCAGTTACATCATACAATGAGAGCCCAATTCTGGTTTGGTGTAGCCACACCTTCCGCATTACATAATTAAAAAAATTCATGATAGAGATACGTCCATGAGGATCATGCTGAAGCAATTTGCAAAAAGTAGATGGTTGAAAATATTGTTTACATTTTGGGCCCGCTTGCTGAGCCACCTTTAAAAAGTCTTCATAATTGATCATTTGCTCTTCACCTCCAAGTTCTGTAAGAGACTGGTGTTTATCAAGAAGCATCCACAAATTCTTCAGTTCATCATTATCTAACAGCTCCCTGCTTCTCCGTTGCAAAAATACTGCTCGAGATTCCTCGCGCAATTTTTGTAGCAACTGATCATCTTCTGGAGGAAGTTTGTGATAAAATCTTGGGATGACAGAATAACTTGACCCGTTACTACCACCTGTTAATCCTTTATTTATCCCTTTCCATTCGCAATAATATTTTTCAAATAATTTATCTGTAGTGTCTTCATTACTACTCCCTTCGGTGAGCTCGGATACTTCCAGTAAATCTTCCTGAGTGACCTTTTCCTTCTCTTGTTTCTCTAAATGGCTGTGAAGTAAAGATTTTAAATCCATCATTCATCTATGGTTTAAAATCATACCTTAAAATCCCAACCTGCAAAAAAGAGAAAACTTACATTATTTCTAAAATACGTACACTAAATTTAATTACATACAGTGGTACCTCGACTTACGATATTTTTTCATTCCAGAATGCTGTTCAAGTGCCATTACCAAACGAATTTATCTCCTTAAGAAATGTTGTAAAATAGACTAGTCCTTTTAGACCCCCAAAATTACACTTACAAAAGCATTTAAAAAAATAAACTTACATAAAAGGGTGAGTTTGGGGACCATCGTAAGTCGAGGTACCACTGTACTTGTATATTACTATACAACAAAAACTTAACTGTATCAAAGAAAAATAGGCATTATGGAGATCTTGTTTTTAACACACTGGCCGTCTCCCACTAAGGTAGGGTAACCTGAAAAAGAAACACTTTCACCATCATTATCTTGCCAGAGGCATGCCAATACTACAGTTCAAAAGCCCCTCCAAACTGCAAATATCCCCACCCCTCCTTCAGAGTGCAGGCACCGTATTTCCCATATAGTACTGTACTGTAATAACAGCTGTTCTCTTGTGGTATTAGAATTTTATAAACTTTGTATTATAAAAAGCAATGGGGGTATTATGATGCAGTATTATAAGTAGGAATAAAATGACAGCTAAAAATATTTCAACGAGGTTACTGCTGAGATCAGTTCCTCATTTAAATTACGTATTGTAAAAACTTTTATTCTGTTCACTTTTCATTTTCATTTAAATACAGCCTCTCCTCACTTAACGATGGAGTTCTGTTCCTAAGACCGCGTCAGTAAATGAATTCTTGCTAAACGAGGAGCATACTATAATGGTAGTGGATATTGGGTATTATTATACAGTATTATAAGCAGGAACAAAATGACAACTAAAAATATTTCAATGAGGTTACTGCTGATATTAGTTCCTCATTTAAATTATTGTAAAAACTTTTATTCTGTTCACTTTTCATTTTCATTTAAATACACCCTCTTCTCACTTAATGGCAGAGTTCCGTTCCTAAGACCGCACCGGTAAATGAATTCTCACTAAGCGTGGATATGTGTCAACCATCTTTGATATTGCTTTAATGTCACCTTTGCACCATTTATAACATTTTTAGTATATTTTTAAATGTTTATACAGTAATATAATGTACAGTGGACCCCCGAGTAAGGAGCATAATTCATTCCAGAAGCCTGATCAAGTGCCATTACCGAACAAATTTTCTTTCTTAAGGAATAATGTCAAGTAGGTTAGTCCATTTCAGACCCCCAAAAATCCTCTTACAAAAGCACTTACAATATTATACTTACATAATTGTACGATTTCCAAGGTGCTCGCAACTCGGGGGTCCACTGTATATTGTAATAAACAGAATAGAGGAAATCAGCTCTAATATACATTATTTATGTATGAATAGTGGTCAGAGAGCCCATCTTAAGTCTCAGTTGTCAGTAAACGAGTACGTAGTTAAGTGAGGAGAGGCTGTAATATTAACTCTGTTTTCCCCAAGATACAAGAAAATAGATAAAGAAGATTTATTGGAATCATCAAAAAAAACATGAGGCCACAATCACAGCACAAACTAAAAAAAAAAGTGCAAAATGAACACCTGAAAAACTTTCTTCGCAGACAGTGGTAGATCGCTGAACCAAGTTCCAAGAGAAAGCAGAGTGCTATAACTACAGTACAGTATATACAAATATATTTTACAAACTTAATGATGAAGCCAGGGCACCAAAAGGAGGGCTCTGCTCCCGTAAATTCTAAACAGGTACAGTAACTACAAATAGGTAATCTCACATACACCTTAAAGTTTATAGGTTATAAGTTAGTTTTTTGAGGGTTAGGCGAGATATCAACATTATAAAAGCCCTACTTTTTCGTTTGGATGCAGGAATAGTGTTTCATTGCATTTTGAACATTCAAACTCATCTGGTGAAGTTGCCAACTTTTCAAAACATTAATACAGTGGTACCTCGGTTTTCGTTGATAATTCATTCCAGAATGCTGTTCAAGCGCCGTTACTGAACGAATTTGTTCCCATATGGACAAATGTAAATTAGATTAGTCCGTTTCAGACTCCCAAAAATACACTTACAAAGGCACTTGTACGAAAACCGAGGTACCACTGTATGAGCTAGTTATCCAGACTGCACTTTCAGCGATTTTTTTTTAAATATGTATAATATAACCACACATTACCCAACAATATAATTTAGTCTCATGTTAGGCTATTTTCAAGGTAGTGCTTGCCAATACTTTTACTAAATTTATTCATGGAAGAACTCTTTGCCAGTAGGAAAACATCAGAGACTTTGATAGATCGATGACTTGAAAATGTCAGCAAGATCACGAGTATTCACTCAGAACTTCTTCATTCCCCTTCTCTATTTCCCTTTTTTTTGGCTTTGTTTCTTTGTAATTTTTAGCCTTTGTATTTTAGGGGAAAATGGGACACACTGTTAAACTGGATAAGACCCTCGATTTAACAGACTACAGTGGACCCCCGAGTTTCGAAAGGTTCTTACTTCGTAAACATCGTGTTTCGTAAGCTTTTTACGACTTCGAGAATCGTAAAACCGCTCGTGTTTCGTAACGTATTAGACCTGTCCGCCTGCTTCGCGCCTGCGCGGGACGCAGGACGCCGCCAGTGAAGCGTTGTTTACCATTGAGAGAACATTACCTAGCGCGCTCTTTCAAACATTCACACTACATTTGGTGTTTTTTTTGGTGCTTTAGTGATTGTCACTGTGAAATAAGTCACCATGGGTCCAAAGAAGCTTCCTAGTGGCACCCCTGTGGTAAAGAAAGTGAGGAACACCATCGAACTGAAGAAAGAGATTATAGAAAAATATGAGAGTGGCGTACGTCTGAGTGATCTTGCCAGGATGTAGAACAAAACCCCTTCTACTATCGGCTCTATCCTGGCAAAGAGAAATGAGATCAAGGAAGCTAATGTTGCAAAAGGGGTTGATATGTTAACGAAAAATAGATCGAAAACAGTGGATGAGGTTGAGAAGTTGTTGTTGGTGATAGTGTTTCCATGGCGATAATTTGTGAAAAGGCAAGGAAGTTGCACGCAGATCTTGTCAAGACAATGCCTGCAACCAGTGGTGAGGCAAGTGATTTTAAAGCCAGCAAAGGCTGGTTTGACAGGTTTAAGAAACGTAGTGGCATACACAGTGTTGTGAGGCATGGTGAGGCAGCCAGCTCAGACAAACGTGCAGCTGAAAAATTTGTGCAGGAATTCCAGGGGTTCGTAGAGGCTGAACAATTCCTCCCCCAACAAGTGTTTAACTGTGATGAAACAGGCCTGTTTTGGAAGAAAATGCCCATCAGGACCTACATTACTCAGGAGGAAAAGGCACAGCCAGGACACAAGCCTATGAAAGACAGGCTAACTCTCATGTTTTGTTCTAATGCTAGTGGTGATTTTAAAGTGAAGCCTTTACTGGTGTATCACTATGAAAATCCCAGACCCTTCAAGAATCACAGTGTTGACAAGAATAATTTGTGTGTGCATTGGAAGGCTAACACCAAGGCATGGGTCACTACGGAGATTTTCAAGGAATGGGTGACTGGAGTGTTTGGCCCTACTGTGAAGAAATACCTCTTTGAAAAGAAATTGCCACTCAAGTGCCTCCTGATACTGGACAATGCTCCTGCTCACCCTCACAACTTGCAAGAGTGTTTGTCTGACAAGTTTAATTTCATCAGAGTGAAGTTCTTGCCTCCTAACACCACTCCTCTCCTCCAGCCCATGGACCAGCAGGTCATTTCCAACTTCAAGAAACTGTACACCAAAGCACTGTTTGAAAAGTGCTTTGAAGTGACCTCGGACACTGAGTTGACCCTAAGAGAGTTCTGGAAAGATCACTTCAACATTGTGCAATGCATACGCCTTATAGGTAAGGCTTGGGAGGGAGTGACTTCCAGGACTTTGAACTCTGCTTGGAGACCATTGTGGCCAGGTTGTGTCCAAAAGAGGGATTTTGAAGGATTTGAGGCTGACCCTGACCTTGACCCTGACGACCCTGTGCCTGTTGTGGACTCTATTGTGGCATTGGGGAACAACCTGGGGTTGGAGGTGAGTGGTGAGGATGTGGAAGAGTTGGTGGAGGCCCACAGGGTAGAGCTAACAACTGAAGAGCTGCAAGAGCTTCATCTGGAACAGCAACAGACCACAGCTGAGGTTATTGCTTCAAAGGAGGAGGGTGAGAGACAGAAGGAGGTGCCCTCTTCATTGCTTAAGGAGATGTGTACAAAGTGGAATGAGTTGCAGACATTTGTTGAAAGACACCACCCTGAGCAAGCTGAAATGAGCCTTCTGTGCAGCCACTTCAGTGACAGAGCCATGTCGCACTTCAGGAAAGTGTTGAAGGGTTGCCAGAAACAGAGGACTCTGGACAGTTACTTCACCAGGCAGGGGTCTGGTGACTCTCAAGCTGGTCCTAGTGGCATTAAAAGACCAAGAAGGGAAGTAACCCCAGAGAGGGCTTTGACACCTGAAGTCCTTTTGGAGGGGGATTCCCCTTCCAACCACTAACTCCCTGCCCCTTTCAGCAACTCTACCTTCCAGATGCCTGCAACTCTTCAATAAAGGTAAGTAAATGTATACAGTTGTACCTCGAGTTACGATATTTTTTCGTTCGAGAATGCTGTTCAAGTGCCATTACGAAACGAATTTATCCCCATAAGGAATAATGTAAAATAGACTAGTCCTTTTACACCCCCAAAAATATACTTACAAAAGCATTTAAAAATAAACTTACATAAAAGGGCGATTTTGGGGACCATCGAAACCCTCGAGGTACCACTGTATATATATATATAGTTTTTAATTTAGTATGTGAATATTTTTTGTGGGAACGGATTAATTGTATTTACATTATTTCTTATGGGAAATAATGGTTCAATTTCGAAAACTTTGTGTTAAGTACTAGCTCCTGGAACGGATTAATTACGATACTCGGGGTCCACTGTAATAGGAGGCAGAGGGAGCGTAATGGAAACTGGTGGATAGAGACAAGAAAATTCTCTAACCAACAAATTTTGTCAGTTTTTCAGAAGAGATTTTGTTCTACATTTTAAAAATTTGTTAAATCGAGGTCTATTAAGTGAGGGTTTATTGTGCCTTAAACTGAATTACGAGTTTGTTTTCCAAAAGATCAATAAAATATTTTCACTATCTTGCTAATGTAGATTATAATCAAGGTAACTTCAGTTTTTGTTAATTTTAATCCCCACTGGAAATAATCACATGGCTTGACTACTGGATTACCTTAGGTTAGCTCTACATAATGTGTTTCTTTTACGAGCCCATAACATGTGTGCCCTCAAAACCATTCTACAAAAAAAAATTATGAACAAAAACCTAAATACTACAAGCTTACATCCTAGGTTAAGTCACAGACTTAACTGAGTCATCCTAAGTTTAATTCACATAATGTACTTTATATGTGCTGATAACATGCATGTGCCCTTAAGACCATTGTTTAAATTACCTAGGATTACCCCTATAAAAAAAAAGTCAAAGTGACTTATTTCTATTTGGGGTCCTTGTAATAACTATCAGCAGACTAACTATGTATTAGATAAAGTAAACATCTGTTCCATGGCTCGGTTGACAACGTACATGCCTCAGCCACTGAGTATTCATGGTTCAATCCCCAGTATGCATGGAAATGTTGGGCATGTTTCCTTACACCTGCTGTTCTTGTTCACCTAGCAGTAAGTAGGTACCTGGGCGACAGTCGATTGGTGTGGGTCAAGTCGATTGGTGTGGGTCACATCCCAGGGAGACAAGATTAAAGGACCCCAATGGAAATAAGACAAGACAGTTCAGGATGACACATTGACTTTAATGAGTATCTTGGATGGATAACCCTCCTGGTTAAAAATCTGAACAAAATCTATCTTATCTCTTAAGTTGTGGAAAAATTCTTCCAGAACACTAACACTTATAAATGTTCCTGTTAAAAGATAATTATTATTCGTGTATTTTCAACGGTAACTGGTAGAGCCATAAGAGTCATACAGCACCTAGGGGTTGTGGGAAGCAATCAGGTTAAAATAAGATTTTGTTCGAACTTCTAACCGGAAGCGTTATCCACCCAGGATAATTCAGTGAAGTCTGTGGATCATCAGAGACTCTTATTTCCTTTGGGGTCCTTTAATCTTCCCAGGATGCAATCAAAGTCGATTTATTTATTGCTAGATTAACAGGGGCAACAAGTTTAAGGAGACATGCTCAACGTTTCCACCTGTGCCAGGGACTAAACCAAGAATACTCAGTAAATGAGCTGAGGATGCCACCAACTGAGCCATGATCCTAGGAAGGTGAAGTCAGGTGTCCCATAGCTCAGTCAGTTGCGCACTCAGCTCACACAGAGGTCCGTGGTTAGATGCTCGGTATGGGTGGAAACACCTGAGCGTATTTCCTTAAGACATCTGCTATCCCTGTTCAACTAACAGTAAGTAGGTTCCTGGGTATTAATCAACTGGTGTGGGTCACATCCTGGGGACAAAATTAACCTAAGTTGCTTGAAATGCTCCCGCATTTCAAGCAGCTAGATCTGTATAAGTTGTATCATGTACTTGTAGAAATAAAGATTATTATTATTACTATTATTATTCCTTGGGCCAAGAGCATCTCATTAGCTTCAAGGAATGTCCCTTGAGAAGTGATATACCAGCAGTGTTAATATTGTTTTTATTATGTGCCTTCAAAATTATTATTCTTATGAACCTCCACCTTGACTACGTACCTCGCATTAGTATTAAGGTTAAATACAAAAATTTAATATAAGTTAACCACTCTTATCTTGTCTAAATTTAAGTCGTTATTATGTACTAGGATTAGTCTGCCTGAAATGCCCCGGCATGATAGTGGTTTTCTTTGTACTTAGCAAACCAAAACTGTAATTAAAATTGTAACCTTTACAAAGAAATAAACTTTATCTTTATCTTACTTACGAGGGTAAGTTTATTCGAGTACAGATACACATAAATACAGTTACATAAATTATCATACATAGCAGGACATGTAATTACCTAGGATAACACAAAAAAAAAGTAAAAGTCAGACAAAGTGACTTATTTCCATTGGGGTCCTTGTATATCTTAATTTAAACCAGTGGTGTCAGCACTAACAAGTTCCTCCAGCTATGACAGAAATAACAGATATAAATAAGTTTATTTAGGTATTGGCACACATAAGTAGTTCCACAAATTTAGGTGACAATAATTACCAGAGTAACATAAATTACCCACCAGAATAACCCAATCAAGTCAAAGTGATATATTTCCATTGTGGTCCTTGTAATATAAGACATCTTATTATATAATGCCTACTGTAAGATACAGCAGATATCAGTTATGATTATAACCTAAAAAAATAACACTGCTAAGTAACTAAACCTTGAAAATCAAGAGCAATATGAGGTGCAATATATGATGTTGTTATTAATTTTTAAGGTACAACAGGCAACCTGAGCTGGTCGAGTTCAACCTCCCAGTTTAGGGGACGGGAAAAAATATGACAAATGGCATTAAAAATAAATGAAAAGTTGTTCCTAAATAAGTGATGTTAGACGTGTGTGCCAGCAGAAGCACCTCCACACAACACCAGACTCAACAACCACTTGCAGCAGCTGATATATGTCCCAACACAATATGTTCAGTGGGAATGAAAGGACACCACAATCATTACAAAATATAATATATTACGGGAAATTTTGATAGATACCCAAGTCAGAGACGTCCACACCCGACTATCTGGTTTATGAGTCCTCTATAGCATTATTTTTGTATTCATGCTTTATCCTAGGCTAAACTCTAAACAACTTACTATATGAAACCATTGTAATAAATTTTAAATTATGTATCAGTCCTAAATAAAAACGTATTTATGCTATGAACTGACACTCAACTGCCGAATTAAATTAAAATTTGGGTTTTTGTTTTATAATTGCTGAATTATTGATGTATAATTATAAGCTTAATTATTGTATTCATAATTATTTAAAGAAACATGAGTAACTTCTTTTTTTAAATTTTAATTTGTTATTTTTCAGGTTCGTCACTTTTTAATGCTCGCTGCTCTAAACAATTTATTTAAATATTTTGGAAAAAAATAATGATCTGTTATTTTCAAATATATTTTAAGCTCCTTTAAAAACACAAAAACAAGATGTTTCAATAATGACGTAGATATTGTAATAGGGAGTAAAGTGCGTGAGAGAGAGGACTGCCAGATGGGTGTTAAAAATAAAAAAAGCCTATACGTACGGGGGACAATAATCTACAGAAGTGAAGCAGGGTTCATGCAACAAGGGCGTATATCGACAACCTGCCTGAAGACAATGCAGTGGTAAAATTAGATTTCAAGAACATTTAACCCTGAAAAGAGACATGGTATTAGCAGCT